>JAODAL010017826.1:0-76535 GCA_025379985.1 Phyllomedusa bahiana | reverse complement strand
CTTTTTTTAGGGGATTCCAGTACGGGTACACTGTGTTCTCCATTTTTTATGGGAGTTCCCGTCGGATGCCTGTTTCTCCATTTGTTTTTGGGGGAAGTTCCAGTACAGGGGAGCGCTGTGTTCTCCATTCTTTTCTATGGTTGTTACCAGTACAGGGGAGCGCTGTGTTCTCCATTCTGTTCTATGGATGTTACCAGTACAGGGGAGCGCTGTGTTCTCCATTCTGTTCTATGGATGTTACCAGTACAGGGGAGCGGTATCTTCAGCTGTACTATTAAATAGAATGGGGAGTTGTGCGCCCATGTGAAAGTCTCCCCATTATGAGCTGAAACCTTTGGGGGCCGTTCCTGAGATAGGTCCGGGGCCCAGAGGTGAGACACATCCTTATCAGACCTTCATGTCCCTTCCTATCTATATGTCATCCCATTGGAGGATGCAGCCGCAGTATCTGTCTGGCCTCTGTGCGTCCTGGGCTCTCTGCTGTGACAGTATCATCCGCTTTCTGGTCTTGCGCGCTGTCAGGCAATATCATTTGCTTTGTTACCAATTATGACATCATCATCCCTATGACATCACCCCTGCCCCATGGCACCAACCATTACCCGGTCATGTCCTTTCGGTTGGGGCTCTACAATTTTTATTGCATTGTCTCTATATGGGGATGGTTGATACCAGAAGCGTCAGCAAGAAATTCTATCAATGTTCCACATATTTCGACTTTCTTTGTGTCGACTATTGCAAAATCCGCTCGGGATTGAGCGGATTATCAATAATGCAGCCGGGCATGTAATAGAGATGACTCACCTGCCAGAGGTCCAGTCCAATGACCCCCAGCTCGTCGTATCTATATAAGGTGTCATCTGGCACATAATCTGGATTATCTATATCAGGCTGGACCCATTCTCCTTGATAGTTTGGGTTATCGATTATTTTTGGTTTCCAAATTCCCTGTTGAATGAAATAGAACATTAATAGAAAAGTTGGTTTCTAGCTTTCTGTAACTGAAAAGTAATGTAAAAGTTTAACCCTCTGAGTGCACACAGGTGGCATATTCCATATTTCTACCTCTTCTAAGGAAATGTTCACACGGTGTATTTGCAGTGCCCGAATTACATCCGCAAATACGGTAATTCATAGCTCTCATTGAGAACTATGATTACCTGCCGTCTTCCGTATTACACATGCCATCACCATCATGTGTCACAGATGGTATGATCCATGATATCGCCACCACCATGTGTCACAGATGGTATGATGCATGATACCGTCACCACCATGTGTCACAGATAGTATGATCCATCATACCATCACCATCATGTGTTGTCACAGGTGGTATAATCCATGATACTACCACCACTATGTGTCACAGATGGTATGATCCAGGATACTACCACCACTATGTGTCACAGATGGTATGATCCATGATCCTGTCACAACTTTGTGTCACAGATGGTATGATCCATGATCCTGTTACCACCTTGTGTCACAAATGGTATGATCCATGATCCGGTCACCACTATGTTTCACAGATGGCACGATGCATGATATTGCCACCACCTTGTGTCACAGATGGTATGATCCTGTCACCATCTTGTGTCACAGATGGTATGGTCCATGATACTACCACCACCTTGTGTCACAGATGGTATGATCCATGATCCTGTCACCACTTTGTGTCACAGATAGTATGATCCATGATCCGGTCACCATCTTGTGTCACACATGGTATGATCCATGATGCTACTGTAAGATGACAGGCAGATCTGGATGTGTGTGACTCTCAGGCCTACCGGTGGTGGTTTGCTGGGAGGTGTAGTACACCAGTGCAGGAGTCAACCACAGAGACCTCTTAGCGTCAGAGATCTTGCAGGGGATATTCACAGCTCAGATACTTGTAGCACTTTACACTCTATTAACTCTTCACATTAGTACAGCATTAGGGCACATTAACCGACACATTGAAGGGGTTCTCCTGGACCTACAAAAGCTCCTTGGTCCGCTGGGGTGTGATTAAAAATAGAAGAGAAGAATCACACTCCCCTCTTTGACGCTCCCGTGCTGTCCCGATAGCCGGCCCATTCACCCCAGCCGCACAGTGAACAGTGTGCAGCCAATCACAGGCCACAACGTACTGTACCCCAGCGGGCCGACAAGCTTTTGTAAGTCCCAGACAAACCCTTTAACACTTTGCTCGTCTCCTATTTAGCGGCTCTCTGTCACCCTGGCTTCCATCATACCTATTGTATTAACTTTGCACATGAATAGACTTCTATAGGATGCCGGTCTTATATCACATGTAGTGCACCGAGTTACTGACCTCCTGCACTCCCCAACATCAAAAAGCTCATATGGCACCGCGCTTGCTCTGAATCCTATTGGCACCGCGCTTGCTCTGAATCCTATTGGCACCACTCTTGCTCTGAATCCTATTGGCACCGCTCTTGCTCTGAATCCTGTAGGCACCGCGCTTGCTCTGAATCCTATTGGCACCGTGCTTGCTATGAATCCAATTCGCACCGTGCTTGCTCTGAATCCTAATGGCACCGCGCTTGCTCTGAATCCTATTGGCACCGCGCTTGCTCTGAATCCTAATGGCACCCCCTGTTGCTCTGAATCCTATTGGCACCATGCTTGCTCTGAATCCTATTGGCACCGTGCTTGCTCTGAATCCTATTGGCACCGTGCTTGCTCTGAGTCCTATTGGCACCGTGCTTGCTCTGAATCCTATTTGCACCGTGCTTGATCTGAATCCTATTGGCACCGCGCTTGGCTCTGATCCTATTGGCACCGGCTTGCTCTGAATCCTTTGGCCACCGTGCTTTCTCTAAATCCTTTGGCACCGCGCTTCTCTGAATCCTAAAGTTGGCACGCGCTTGCTCTGAATCCTTTGGCACCGCGCTTGCTCTGAAATCCGTTGCACCCGGCGCTTGCTCTGAATCCTGTTGGCACCGCCCCTTTCTCTGAATCCTTTGGAAACCCAGTTTGCTCTGAATCCTGTTGGCACCGCGCTTGCTCTGAATCCTGTTGGCACCGCGCTTGCTCTGAATCCTGTTGGCACCGCGTTTGCTCTGAATCCTGTTGGCACCGCGCGTTCTCTGAATCCTCTTGGCACCGCGCCTGCTCTGACTCCTGTTGGCAACGTGCTTGCACTGAATCCTATTGGCACCGTGCTTGCTCTGAATCCTCTTGGCACCGCGCTTGCTCTGAATTCTGTTGGCACCGCGTTTGCTCTGAATCCTGTTGGCACCGCGTTTGCTCTGAATCCTGTTGGCACCGCGCTTGCTCTGAATCCTGTTGGCACCGGTTTCCCTCTAAATTTCCTGTTGGCACCGCGCTTTCTCTGAATTCTGTTGGCACCGCGTTTGCTCTGAATCCTGTCGGCACCGCGCTTTCTCTGAATCCTGTTGGCACCGCGTTTGCTCTGAATCCTGTTGGTCGCTGACCCGCCTGAGGAGCAGTAAGTAGCATCTTTTCTTCTGTGTTTTCTATTTAAGTTACATCTAATTTCTGTGATGAGTTTTTAATGTTAGTGAAGGGACTCGCGGGACCGTGGGGACCACTGACGCGGGTTCAGGGATAAGATATAAACTAATAGCTCACGGCCTTTGATGGTGGGATGTCAGTCACTCGGTGCACTACACATGATAAAAGACTGACTTCCTATAGAATCCTATTTATGGCCTAGTTAATGCCATGCAGCCCCCACCCCGCTGCTTTACTAGCATTGTGCCCTCGTGCAGCCTCCGGTTCAGTACACACTGGGTTTTTCTGTATTTGCCAGTATGGGAGGTACGGGATGTCAATTTAGGTGTTCCGCACTAAGAGGGTGCTGGACAACCCACCCAACCAAATAGCCCTACTCAGGGCCGTTCCTAGGGGCGGGCGAGACGGGCAACTGCCCGGTGCGAGGGGAGCGCCGCCCGCCTCGCCCGGAGATTAGCCCGGGCCCTTCGGGGGCGTTTTTTAAAACCCCACAGATCATCAGCAGGCTGCACATCGCTGTGCAGCTGCTGGTACGGGAGGGGCGGGCAGATCTTCCCCCGTCGCCCCCTCCCCTAATCCGTTGGGGGAGGTCAAGTTTCCCCACCGCGCCCTCTGCGACTTTGGGGATTTGCCGGGTCGGTAGCTCTCCCGCCAAAGGAGATCCCTGAACAGGAGGGGTTGGGGGGGGGGGGGAAACCCGCTCGGACCCCCCGACGGGACGCGGGGCCCATTGTGGGTGAGTAATTTATTTTTATTTTAAAAAACTAACCTGGGTTGGGCCTACGGGACAGGGGGCATGTACTGGTACAGGGGGGCTGTACTGGTACAGGGGCATCTATGGCAAACAAGGGGGCATCACGGCTAGGGGAGCATCACGGCTTTAGGGGGAATTTACGGTTTTTGGGGGCATCTACCCTAAGGGGGCATCTACTGGTATAGGGGGCATCTACGGTTAAGGGGGCATCTTTTGGGCTACGGGGTTATAGTGGCTACAAGGGGGACTACTGGCTACGGGGGGGTTTTGTACGGGCTACAGGGGCTCTAGGGCTAAAAGGGGGCATTTTTGGCAAAGAGGGGCATCTACGGCCAGGGGCATCTACGGCTATAGGGGGCTTTACTGGCTATGGGGGGTCTACTGGCTCAGGGGGGCATTATGGCTACAGGGATCTATGGCTACAAGGGGTATCAGGGCACAGGGGTATAAGGCTAAAGGGGGCATTACTGCTACAGGGGGGCTCTACTGGCTCAGGGGGGCAATAGGGAAAAAGGGGGGGATCTAGGGCACAAGGGGGATCATGGTAAAAGGGGAAACTAGGGCTAAGGGGCATCTATGGCTAAAAGGGGCTTAGGGGCTACGGGGCTTTCCTGGCAAAAGGGGGGCTCTATGGCTAAAAGGGGGTATCAATGGTACAAGGGTATTACTGGCTAAAAAGGGGGGAACTATGGCTACAAGGGGGGCCTTAGGGCTACAGGGGCACCAATGGTACAGGGGCTCACTGGTACAGGGGGGCATCTACTGGCTAAATGGGGAAATTACGGGCTCAGGGGGGCTCTATTGGCTACGGGGGCATTTACTGGCTAAGAGGGAACACTGGTTACAGGAGGGCATCTACTGGCTACAAGGGGGTATCTACTGGTACGGGGTATTCTGCTACAAGGGGTATCTAGGGTATAGGAGGCAAAATGGCTAAAGGGGGGTATTCCTGGCTCAAGGGGGGTAATTACGGTACGGGGGACTACTGGCACAGGGGCATCTGCTGGCTACAGGGGAAATCTGTGGCAAAAGGGGGCTTCCTGGTTTCAGAGGGGATTACTGGCTACAGGGGGCATCTACGGGCTTAGGGGGGCATCTACTGGCTACGAGGGGGCATCTACTGGTAAAAGGGGTTTCTTACTGGCTACAAGGGGGGGGTATCTACTGGCTACAGGGGGCATCTAGGGCTATGGGGGGACACGGCTACAGGGGGTCTATGGTCAGGGGCATCACTGGCTACAGGGGGGGCATCTACGGCTACGGGGGGCATCTACTGGTAAAGGGGGGCAACTGGCTACAGGGGGGCATCTACTGGCTACAGGGGGCATAAGGGCAAAAGGGGGGGCTTTAGGTCAGGGGAGCATCTATGGCTACAGGGGGCATCTACTGGTATAGGGGGACTACGGGCTACAGGGGGGCTTCAAACGGGGTACGGGGGGGCCAAATCACATGGTACGGGGGGGCACTATGGCTAAAGGGGGGGATTATGGCTAAAGGGGGGGGCATCTATGGTACAGGGGGGCATTTGGTAAGGGGCATCCCTGGCTACAAGGGGGGGGCTCAACTGGCTACGGGGGCATCAAGGGAACGGGGCATCTATGGCTACAAGGGGGATCTACGGTAAAGGGGGGTTTCTAGGCTATAGGGGACACAAGGCTACAAGGGGGCAACTACTGGCTACAAGGGGGCCTTACTGGCTAGGGTTTGGGGCATCTATTGGCAAAGGGGGTTTGAACAACGGTACAGGGGGCTTTAAAGGCTACAGGGGGGCATCTACGGGCTACGGGGGCACTAGGTTTTTACAGAGGGCATCTAGGTACGGGGGGCACTACGCTCAGGGGCATCTCTGGTAAAGGGGGACTAGGCTACAGGGGTAATCACTGGCTACGGGGGCACTACTGGCTACAAGGGGGGTATCTACTGGTACAAGGGGTATCTCTGGCTAGGGGGGGGCATCTCTGGCTACGGGGCACTGTGGCTCCCAAGGGGGGCATCTCTGGCTACAGGGGGGTTTACGGGACAAGGGGTATCATGGCTATAGGGGGATTAGGGCTAAAAGGGGGCAAAACTGGCTACAAAGGGGGCCTTTTATGGCTACAGGGGGGGCATTACTGGAAAGGGGGGGGTTTTAGGCTAAGGGGGGGGGATCATCCCTAAGGGGGGCATCTAGGCTAAAGGGGGGGCATCTACTGGCACAGGGGGCAAAACTGGCTACAGAAGGGATTGTGCTGTAAAGTGAGGCATCTAAATGTTTGTTTTTGTAAATTTTACAGTGGGGAGTGGGGCCCGGGAGAACGTCATGGCGTCTGGGACGATGGAGAAAAAGAGAAAGGAAACAACTCTTCAAGATTCCTGTGAGCCCACTAGAAAAATTTTTTGAATCTTTATTTCTGCAGAACTTTGTACAGGGGGTATCCCCCCTGTAATGGTCATGATCCCGGTAATAAGGTTTGTAGTATAATGGTTTACACTCATAATGGCAGTTTGTAATTTCGGTCCCCGTTGGTGATATGTGGTCGTGGGTGACAGTAGTATTCAGTTCTATGTGCTGTAAATTTTTTCGTGGTGTGACAGTATTTTCGGTCACTAGTGGGGTATCTGGCTTAGTGGATTTTGGTGCTATTACCCGGGGATTCGGTTTTGTGTAGCAGGTTTTTGGTAATGTAGGGGTATTATTTAGTAGTTTTAAACTCACTTGTGGTAAAGTTGTTGTGTTTTTTATTTTGGTTTAGGTGGCCGTTTTCTTTATCGCTTTATGTTATAGGGGGAGGGGGGGAAAATTTCTTCCCCCCTGGGCTTTTACCGGAACCCCCTGGCCCACGGGAAAAACCTCCTGCAGGGTCACAAGTGCCCTTTTTCGTGGTTTAACAAAATTTTTAAGTCCCGGGAACCGGGCGAAATTTACAAACCGGACCTAAAGAAACTATCCCCAAGGGGGGCCCCCAAGGGTTGCCAGCGAACAGAACAAAACACAGCTAAAAGAGATCTTTTCCAAACAATGAAAGGCCCCCAAAGAATTTCCTGGACGGGATACACTGTGCGGCCATAAAGGGGATCAAATAGATCAATGTTACTACTACTAATGTTTATTGGCTGGGGGAGGTTGGGAGATACTTGAACAAACCCCTTCAATAAAAGACATTTTGGGTTAAATGAAAAATTTGACAATTTAAAATTCATCACATCCCTTTTATTTTGGTTTTGGGTCACCGGGGGTTTTCCCACTCCCCATCCATACGGGATCCCACCCCCGGGCTGCTTTGATCGGTCGGGAAAAGAACTCGACCCTTTTCCCAGTCCAAAAATACACACAGGAATATCTGCATTGTGTGATCTCCTATTCTGGATGCCCATAACATGTCGGCAATCGATCTGCAACAATTTATTCATTTTACTGATTAAATGTCCCACCTTGGGACAAAAATTGGGGGGCCATCAAGGGGTTTTAATTCTTGGGGCACCAGTGGAGGTGATTTTTGGGGGGCCACCAGTGGAGGGCTTTTGGGCCACCGTGAAGTTGATGTTTTGGGCCACCATGGAGATGATTGGGGTCCACCAGTGGAGGTGTTCTTGGGGCCCACCAGTGGGGGGTGTTTCTTGCGGCCCCATGGGGTTGAAAGTTGGCGTCCCAGGGATTTTTGTTCTGGGGCCACCGTGGATTTGGTTTTTGGGGGCCCCCAGTGGAGGGATTCTTGGGGCCACTAGTGGAGTTGATTTTTGGGGGCCCCAGTGGAGGTGTTTCTTGGGCCCCCAGTAGGTAATTTTGGGGCCCCCAGTGGAGATGATTCTTGGGGCCCCAGTGGAGTTGTGCTTGGGCCCCCATGGAGCGATTCTTGGGGCCCCCATGGATTTGATTCTTGGGGTCCACCAGGGAGGTGATTCTTGGGGCCACCAGTGGAGTTTTATTTTTGGGGCCCCAGTGGAGTGTTTTTGGGGGCCCATCATGGACGATTCTTGGGGCCCTCCCAGTGGAGTGTTTCTTGGGGCCCGCCAGTGGAGATGATTTTTTGGTGTCCAGGGGAGTTGATTTTTGGGCCCCACCAGTGAGTGTTCTTGGGGCCCCCAGTGGGAGGATTTTGGGGCCACCGTGGAGTGATTCTTGGGGCCCACCAGTGGATTTGATTCTTGGGGTCCACCAGTGGAGGTGATTCTTGGGGCCACCAGTGGAGTTTATTCTTGGGGCCCATCAGTGGAGCTGATAGTTGGGGCCCAACAGTGGAGCTGATTCAGGGGGCCCATCAGTGGAGCTGATTCCTGGGGCCTGCCAGTGGAGCTGATTCTTGGGGCCCGCCAGTGGAGATGATTTTTGGTGCCTACCAGTGGAGTTGATTTTTGGGCCCCACCAGTGGAGATGATTCTTGGGGCCCACCAGTGGAGATGATTCTTGGGGCCCACCAGTGGAGATGATTCTTGGGATCCACCAGTGGAGATGATTCTTGGGGTCCACCAGTGGAGATGATTCTTGGGATTCACCAGTGGAGCTAATTCTTGGGGTTCACAAATTGAGATGATTCTTGGGGTCCACAACTGGAGATGATTCTTGAGCCCACCAGTGGAGGTGATTCTTGGGGCCACCAGTGGATTGGATTCTTAGGGCCCACCAGTGAAGACGATTCTTGGAGCCCGCCAGTGGAGATGATTCCTGGGACCCACCAGTGGAGATTATTCTTGGGGCCCATCAGTGGAGGTGATTCTTGGGACCACCAGTGAAGCTGATTCTTGGGACCCACCAGTGAAGAGGATTCTTGGAGCCCACTAGTGAAGTTGATTCTTGGGGCCCACCAGTGGAGATGATTCTTTGGTCCCACCATTGGAGTGGATTCTTGGGGCTCACCCTAAAACTACTTGACTTTTGTACTCTGCCTCTCATTTTGTGCTTTGAAGCAGCCCCGAGGCCAACAATGCCCAGAAGCAGTGGTTCTCACTGCTTCCCTGTGAGCCAGTCCAAGTCTAGATGTAGAATCAGTACAGATGCCCATATATTCTCTAAGAATTAAAGGGTAAATCCATATGTGTGCAGAAAGCCTATTGTACCTTATATACCCACCAAGCCAGCAACAAAGGATATGTGTGCAGACAGCCTATCACATCTTATATACCCACCAAGCCAGCAATGAGGGATGTGTGTAGACCGCCAATAACACATTCTATAACCCCAAGCTAGCAATGAGGGATATGTGTGTAGACAGCCTATCGCACCTTCTATACCCACCCAGCCAGCAACGAGGGATTTGAGTGCAGAAAGCCTATCACATCTTATATACCCACCAAGCCAGCAATGAGGGATATGAGTGCAGAAAGCCTATCACATCTTAAATACCCACCAAGCCAGCAATGAGGGATATGTGTGCAGACAGCCTATCGCACCTTGTTATACCCACCAAGCCAGCAACAAATATGTGTGCAGACAGCCTATCACACATTATATACCCACCAAGCCAGCAATGAGGGATATGTGTGCAGCCTATCGCATCTTATATACCCACCAAGCCAGCAATGAGGGATGTGTGTGCAGACAGCCTAACACACCTTGTATACCCACCAAGCCAGCAACAAGGATATGTGTGCTGGCAGCCTATCACACCATATATACCCCCCAAGCCTGCAATAAGGGATGTGTGTGCAGACAGCCTATCACATCTTATATACCCCCTAAGCCAGCAATGAGGGATGTGTGTGCAGACAGCCTATCAAACTTTATATACACACCAAGCCAACAATGAGGGATATGTCTGTAGATAGCCTATTGCACCTTATACACCCACTGAGCCAGTGTACCACACAGGACTTCCTTACTGAGCTACGCGCTGCTGATGCTAAATGTAGGTAGAGGTCATAATAATGCGACTCGAGGGTATATAACAACATAACCAACAATTTTTGGCTGACATGGGAAAATTTCAAAAACCTGCCGCTTAAGTACACATACTTTTTAAAATGCCGCCTTTCCGGGGATTATCGCCTCTTCCGGTGGTTCCATTACTGACATACGTTACGGGCCCCCCCCTCCCCCTTTTCCCGGTTTGGTTTACATTACGACATACTTTAACTGTTTTCCCTCCCTCCTCTTCCGGTGGTTCCATTACTGACATACGTTACTGCTTCCCTCCTCTTCCGGTGGTTACATTACTGACATACGTTACTGCTTCCCTCCCTCCTCTTCCGGTGGTTCCATTACTGACATACGTTACTGCTTCCCTCCTCTTCCGGTGGTTACATTACTGACATACTTACTGTTTTTCCCCCTTTTTTTCCCCGGGGGTTTACATTACTGACATACGTTACTGCTTCCCTCTCTCTTCTTCCGGTGGTTACATTACTGACTTTCGTTACTGCTTCCCTCCCCCCTCCCCCGGGTTGGTTACTTTACGACAAACTTACTGCTTCCCTCCCTCCTCTTCCGGTGGTTACATTACTGACATACGTTACTGCTTCCCTCCCTCCTCTTCCGGTGGTTACATTACTGACATACGTTACTGCTTCCCTCCCTCCTCTTCCGGTGGTTACATTACTGACATACGTTACTGCTTCCCTCTCTCCTCTTCCGGTGGTTACATTACTGACATACGTTACTGCTTCCCTCCCTCCTCTTCCGGTGGTTACATTACTGACATACGTTACTGCTTCCCTCCCTCCTCTTCCGGTGGTTCCATTACTGACATACGTTACTGCTTCCCTCTTTTCCTTTTTCCGGGTGGGTTCCATTACTGACATACATACTGTTTCCCCTCTCCCTTCCTTTGGTTACATTACGGGACATACTTAAAAGTTTCCCCTCCCCCCTTTTCCCCGGTTTTTTCCCATTACTGATATACGTTACTGCTTCCCTCCCTCCTCTTACGGTGGTTACATTACTGACATACATTACTGCTTCCCTCTCTCCTCTTCCGGTGGTTACATTCCCTGAAAAAACTTACGGGCTTCCCCCCCCTCCTCTTCCGGTCTTTACATTACTGACATACGTTACTGCTTCCCTCCCCTTTTTTCCGGGGGTTTAAACAAAATTGACAAACTTTAAACTCTTCCCTCTCCCCTTTCCCCCGGGGGTTTCCATTACTGACATACGTTACTGCTTCCCTCTCTCCTCTTCCGGGGGTTTCCAAACGACATACTTAAACTGCTTCCCCCCCCCTCCTCTTCCGGTGGTTCCATTACGGACATACGTTACTGTTTTTCCCCTCCCTCCTTTTCCCGGGGGTTTACATTGCTGACAAAACGTTACTGTTTTCCCCTCTCCCCTTTTTCCCGGGGTTTTCCATTACTGACATACGTTACTGCTTCCCTCCCTCCTCTTCCGGTGGTTACATTACCGACATACTTTTCCCTTTTTTCCCTCTTTTCCTCTTCCGGTGGTTCCATTACTGACATACGTTACTGCTTCCTTCCCTCCTCTTCCGGGTGGTTCCATTACTGACATACGTTACTGCTTCCCTCCCCCCTCTCCCAGGTGGTTCCATTACTGACATACGTTACTGCTCCCCTCCCCCCTCTCCCAGGTGGCCCCCCTTTTACTGAAAAACCCGTTACTGCTTCCTTTTTCCCCTTCTTCCGGGGGTTCCTTTAAACTGACATACTTTTAACTGCTTCCCCCCTCCTCTCCCGGTGTTTTACATTCCCGACATACTTTACGGGCTTCCCTCCTCCTTTTCCCCGGTCATTACTTTACTGACATACGTTTCTGCTTCCCCCCTCTCTCCTTTCCCGGGTGGTTACTTTTACTGACATACTTTTACGTTTTCCCTCTCTACTCTTCCGGTGGTTCCATTACTGACATACGTTACTGCTTCCCTCTCTCCTCCTCCAGTGGTTCCATTACTGACATACGTTACTGCTTCCCTCTCTCCTCTCCCGGTGGTTACATTACTGACATACGTTACTGCTTCCCTCCATCCCCCCGGGGGTTCCCAAAAAACCGGACATACTTACTCTTCCCCCCTCCCCCTTCCCCCGGGGGTTTCCATTATTTTGACAACGTTACTGCCCCCCCCTTTTTTCCTTTTCCCGGGTTTATTATTACTGACAAAACGTTATTTGCCCCCCCTCTCTCCCCCTTTCCGGTGGGTTTAACATTACGACATACTTTTACTCCCTTTCCCTCCCTCCTTTTTCCGGTTTTTTAATTACGACAATTTTTAGGGGTTTCCCTCCCCTCCTTTTTCCAGTGTTTTCTTTTACGGGACATACGTTACTGCTTCCCTCCCTCCCCTTCCGGGGGGAAACATTACTGACGAAACGTTATTTCTTCCCCCCCCTCCCCTTTTCCCCCGGTTTTTCCCTTACTAAAAAACGTTACTACTTTCCCCCTCTCATCTTCCTTTGGTTACATTACTGACATACGTTATTTGTTTCCCCCCCTCCCTCTTCTTCCGGTGGTTACATTACTGACATACGTTACTGCTTCCCTCCCTCTTCTTCCGGTGGTTACATTACTGACATACGTTACTGCTTCCCTCCCCCCCTCTTCCTTTGGGTTTTACATTACAACAAAACGTTATTTGCTTCCTTTTCCCCCCCTTTTTCCCCGGGGGTTACTTTACTGACATACGTTACTGCTTCCCTCCCTCTTCTTCCGGTGGTTACATTACTAAACAAACTTATTTTGTTTCCCCCCCCTTTCCTTTTCCCGGGGTGGTTACATTACTGACATCCCGTTACGGGCTTCCCCCCCTCCCCCTTCCCCGGGGGTTTCCCAAATTACTAAACATACGTTATTTTGTTTCCCCCTCTCTCCTCTTCCGGTGGTTCCATTTACTGACAAAATTACGTTTTCCCCCCCTTTTTCCTTCCCGGGGTTTAAAAATTAAAACTGACTTTCGTTACTGCTTCCCTCTCTCCTTTTTCCGGGTGGTTACTTTAAAGGACATACGTACCCTTTTCCCCTCCTCTTCCGGAGGTTACATTACTGACATACGTTACTGCTCCCCTCCCTCTTCTCCGGTGGTTACATTACTGACATACTTATTTGGCTTTTTTCTCCCTCTCTCCTCCCCCGGTGGTTAACATTTTAATTTTTTAAATTTTGGTTACTGCTTCCCTCTCTCCTCTTCCCGTGGTAACATTACTGACATACGTTACTGCTTCCCTCTCTCCTCTTCCGGTGGTTACATTACTGACATACGTTACTCCTTCCCTCCTCTTCCGGAGGTTACATTACTGACATACGTTACTGCTTCCCTCCCTCCTCTTCCGGTGGTTACATTACTGACATACGTTACTGCTTCCCTCTCTCCTCTTCCGGTGGTTCCATTACTGACATACGTTACTGCTTCCCTCTCTCCTCTTCCGGTGGTTACATTACTGCAAAACGTTATTTGCTCCCCCCCCTCTTTTTTCCCGGTGGTTACATTACTGACATACGTTACTGCTTCCCTCTCTCCTCTTCCGGTGGTTACATTACTGACATACGTTACTGCTCCCTCCCTCCCCCTTCCGGGGTTTTTACATTACGGGACAAAACTTTTAATCCCCCTCCTCTTCCGGTGGTTACATTACTGACATACTTTACTGCTCCCCTCCCTCTCTTCCGGTGGTTACATTACTGACATACGTTACTGCCCCCCCTCTTTTTCCCCCTTCCGGTGATACTTTTAACTGACATACTTTTACTGCTCCCCCTCTCTCCTTTTCCCGGGGGTTTTTCTTTTACGACTTTACGTTAAACTTTTTCCCCCTTTTCCTCCTTTTCCCATTTGGTTTTACATTACTAAACATACGTTACTCCCCTTCCCCCCCCTCTTCCGGGGGTTTACTTTACTGAAAACTTTTCTCCTTCCCCTCCTCTTCCGGGGGTTTTCCTTTAACTGACATTTTTTAAACTGTTTCCCCTCCCTCCTTTTTCCGTTTTTTACATTACTGACTACTTACCCCTTCCCTCTCCCTCCCCCGGGGGTTACTTTACTGACATACGTTACTGCTTCCCTCTCTCCTCTTCCGGTGGTTACATTACTGACATACGTTACTGCTCCCCTCCCTCTTCTCCGGTGGTTCTTTAACTGAAAATACGTTACTGCCCCCCCCTCCCTCCTTTTCCGGGTTTTTTACTTTACGAAAATTACAAAACGCTCCCCTCTCCCTCTTCCCCGGAGGTTCCATTACTGACAAAAACTTTAACTCCTTTCCCTCCCTCCTCTTCCGGGGGTTTTACATTACTGACAAAACGTTACTTTTTTCCCCCCTCCCTTCCTTGGTTACATTACTGACATACGTTACTGCTTCCCTCCCTCCTCTTCCGGTGGTTACATGACTGACATACGTTACTGCTTCCCTCCCCCCTCTTCCGGGGGGTTCCTTTAATTAAACATACTTTTATGCCCCCTCCCTCCTCTTCCGGTGGTTACATTACTGACATACGTTACTGCTTCCCTCTCTCCTCTTCCGGTGGTTCCATTACTGACATACGTTACTGCTTCCCTCCCTCCTCTTCCGGTGGTTCCATTACTGACATACGTTACTGCTTCCCCCCTCTCTCCTTTTCCCCGGGGTTTACATTACTGACATACTTATTTGCTTCCCTCCCCTCCTCTTCCGATGGTTCCTTTACGGGAACATACTTTTACTGCTCCCCTCCCCCCCCCTCCCGGTTTCCCTTACTGACAACTTACTTTTGCCCCCTCCCCCCTTTTCCCCCGGTGGTTCCATTACTGAATACTTTACTGCCCCCCCTCCCCCCTTTTCCGGTGGTTAAAATTACGCAAAACGTTACTGGCTTCCCTCCCTCCCCCTTCTGGGGGTTTACATTACAAAACATACGTTATTTGTTTTCCCTCTCCCCCTTTTCCCGGGTGGTTTTTTTACTGACATACGTTACGCTTCCCCGCTCCTTTTCCCGGGGGTTTTTAAATTACTGACAAAAACGTTACGTTTCCCCCTCTCTCCTTTTTCCGGGGGTTCCTTTAAACTGCATAGGGTTACGTTTCCCCTCTCTCCTCTTCCGGTGGTTACATTACTGACATACGTTACTGCTTCCCTCCCTCCTCTTCCGGAGGTTACATTACTGACATACGTTACTGCTCCCCTCCCTCCTCTTCCGGGGGTTTCCCATTACTGACAAAACGTTACGCTCCCCCTCTTTTCCTCTTCCGGGTTCCTTTAACTGACAAACTTTACGGGGCTTTCCCCCCTCCTCTTCCCGGTGGTTAATTACTGACAAAACTTTAACTGTTTTTCCCTCCCCCCCTTTTCCCCGGGGGTTTTCCTTTAAATGACAAAACCTTACGTTTCCCTCCCTCCCCTTCCGGGTGGTTCCTTTAAACTGACATACTTAAACGTTTTCCCCCCCTCCTTTTTCCCGGGGGTTTTCTTTAAACTGACATTTGTTTTACTGTTTTTCCCTCTCCCCCTCTTCCGGGGGTTTAACATTACAAACAAAACGTTTATTTGGCCCCCTTTTCCCCCTTCCCCCTTCCGGGGGTTTACATTACTGCCATACTTTTACTGCCCCCTCTCCCTTTTCCCGGGGGTTTCCCCTTTAAACGACATATTTTAACTGCCTTCCCCCCCTCTTTCCCCGGTGGTTCCTTTACGGGACATTTTTTAAACCATCCCTCTCTCCTCTTCCGGGGATTTACATTCCGGGACATACGAAAATTCCCTTCCCTCCCCCTTTTTCCGGGGGTTCCTTTACTGCCCATCGTTCCCCGTTTTCCCCCTCTCCTTTTCCTGTGGTTACATTATTTCCCAAAACTTACTGCTTCCCCCCCCTCCTTTTCCCTTTGGTTCCATTACTGACAAAAACATTACTGCTTCCCCCCCTCCTTTTCCCCGGGGGTTTCCCAAATTAACTGACATACGTTACTGCTTCCCTCCTCTTCCGGTGGTTACATTACTGACATACGTTACTGCGTCCCTCTCTCCTCTTCCTGTGGTTACATTTAACTGACAAACTTTATTTGGGCTTCCCCCCCCCCCTCCTTTTTCCGGTGGTTAAAATTACTTGACATACTTTACGGGCATCTCTCCTCCCCCCCGATGGTTACATTACTACATACTTTTATTTGCTCCCCCCCCTCCTTTTCCCGGAGGTTACATTACTGCCAAAAACTTTCTGCCCCCCTGCCCCCTCTTCCGGGGGTTAAAATTACGACATATTTTCCCTGTTTCCCTTTCTCTCCTCTTTTTTTGGGGTTACTTTACTGACATACTTTATTTGCTTCCCCCCCCCCTCCTTTTTTCCGGGTGGTTACATTCCCGACATCGTTACTGCTTCCCCCCCCCTTTTTTCCCGGGTGGTTTTACATTACTGACAAAATTTTTACTCCTTCCCCTTTCCCTCCCCCCCTTCCCGGGTGGTTACTTTTACTGGCAAAAACTTACAGTTTCCCCTCTCTCCTCTTCCGGTGGTTACATTACTGACATACGTTACAGCTTCTCTCTCTCCTCTTCCGATGGTTACATTACTGACATACATTACTGCTTCCCTCCTCTTCCGGGGTTCCTTTAAATGACAAACGTTGCTTTTTTTTTTTTTTTTTTTTTTTTTTTTTACTCAATATTTTTTTTTGTCTATCACTTTTTTTTTTTTTTTTTTTTTTTTTTCCCTCCCCCCTTTCCGATGGTTACATTACTGACATACGTTACTTTTCCCCTCTCCCTCCCCCCGGTTGTTCCATTACTGACATAGGGGATGCCCCCTCTCTCCCTTCCTTGGTTACTTTTAACTAAAACATTTTAAACTGCTTCCCTCTCTCCTCTTCCGGTGGTTACATTACTTGACATTATTTACTGCTCCCCTCCCCCCCTTTTCCCGGGGTTTAAAATTACTGCAAACTTACTGCTTCGCTCTCTCCTTTTTCGGTTTGGTTCCAAAACTGACATCCCGGTACTGCTTCCTTCCCCTTTTCCCGGGAGGTTACATTACTGACATACTTTACTGTTTTCCCTTCCTCCTTTTCCCGGGGTTCCCATTACGAAATGAAAACCTTTAAACTGCTTCCCTCCCTCCTCTTCCGGTGGTTACATTACTGACATACGTTACTGCTTTCCTCTCTCCTCTTCCGGTGGTTACATTACTGACATATGTTACTGCTTCCCTCTCCTCTTCCAGAGGTTCCATTCCTGACATACGTTACTGCTTCCCTCCTCCCCCTTCCCCGGGGGTTTTACATTACGGACATACTTTTACGGTTTTCCCTCCCTCCTCTTCCAGGGGTTTCCCCTTTCCGACTACTTTACTGCTTCCCTCTCTCCTCTTCCGGTGGTTACATTACTGACATACGTTACTGCTTCCCTCCCTCCTCTTCCGGGGGTTTTACTTACGACAACGTTACTGCTTCCCCCCCTCCCCCTCCCGGTGGTTACAAAAACGACATACGTTACTGCTTCCCTCCTCTTCCGGTGGTTACATTACTGACATACGTTACTGCTTCCCTCTCTCCTCTTCCGGTGGTTACATTACTGACATACGTTACTGCTTCCCTCTCTCCTCTTCCGGTGGTTACATTACTGACATACGTTACTGCTTCCCTCTCTCCTCTTCCGGTGGTTCCATTTCGGGACATAACTTTCCCTCCCCCCCCCCCCCCCCCCTTCCCCCCCGCCCCCCCCCCCCCCCCCCCCCCCCCCCCCCCCCCCACCCCCCCCCCCCCCCCATTCTTCCCGGGGTTTCCCAAATATGACATACGTTCCCTGCCCCCCCTCCCTCCTCTTCCGGTGGTTACATTACTGACATACGTTACTGCTTCCCTCTCTCCTCTTCCGGTGGTTACATTACTGACATACGTTACTGCTTCCCTCCCTCCCTCTTCCGGGGGTTTTCCAAATTATTTGACAAACTTTACTCCCTCCCCCCTCCCCCTTTTCCCGGGTGGTTCCATTATTGACAAAATTTACGCTTCCCCCCCTCCTTTTAAACCTCCGGCCCTTTGCTCGTCGGGTCCTCAAATCTGCTTGGTTTCGCCCCCATCGGCGGGGCTTCGGGGCCCGTTCTCCCCCCTTTGATCTTCCGCGGAAAGCAGGAATTTCCCAGCCGTCCTCCAGGCGCCGTTGGCCAAAAACTCGTTTCGATCCCCATTTGCGTACGGTTTTTGGGGCCGGGGGGGATAAACCAGAGTGTTTAAGTGCGTGAGCTCGTCGTGCTGCCAAACAAAAAAGGGGAAAAGGGCCCAGGGAGAGCCCCCACAAACCCCCCAAAAATTTTCCCGGTCCCTTTTTTTTCTACAAAATACAGCGCCCCCCCCCCCCCCCCTCCACCTCCCACAGACAGCGGCCGGCAATCGCTTCCGTCAGGGCAGATCCCACATCCAGACGACCCCAGGACCCATCCGATAAAATTGCTCAAACTCAAAGGGTCTGCCCTTTTGAGGGGGAAAAAGGGCCACTTCCATAGATGCGGTGGGTGCTGCCCTCGGGCTGAGGTCGGCCTCACTGGGGAACCCCTCCTGTGAACTGGGCAATTACTGGGGGCTTTCTAAAAAAAAACCAACACAAAGAAAGGGGGAACTCCACCATAGCCCTTTTGGATGGTAGATCACTAAAATATCCATCAAATTTTTGATCTTGAGAACGGGCCCCTCTGAAAGTGTATGGAACCGGAAAACCGCCTAAAAATGACTCCCCCAAATTCTGTTCTGGGGGTTTTGATAGGGGGCCCAACACACCTCTACCCTTTAAACTGGGAAATCCCAAAAACTGAGTGGAGAACACAGCGCCCCCCTGTACTGGGAACCCCCATAAAACCGAATGGAGAACACAGCCCCCCCCTTACGGGGAAACTCCCATAGAAAAGAATGGAAACACAGTGCTCCCCTGTACTGGAACTCCCCATAGAGGAAATGGAGGACACAGCGCTCCCCTGTACGGGGAACTCCCATAGAGCAGAAGGGAGAAACACCGCGCCCCACTGTACTGGGAACTCCCATAGAACAGAATGGAGAACACAGTGCTCCCCTGTACTGGGAACTCCCATAGAACAGAATGGAGAACACCGCTCTCCCCTGTACTGGGAACTCCCATAGAACAGAATGGAGAACACAGCGCTCCCCTGGACTGGAACTCGGATAGAGGAGAATGGAGAATACAGCGCTCCCCTGTACTGGGAACTCCCATAGAACAGAATGGAGAACACCACGCTCCCCTGTACTGGGAGCTCCCAAAGAACAGAAGGGAGAACACAGCCCACCCCTGTACTGGGAACTCCCATAGAACAGAATGGAGAGAACACAAACTGCGCTCCCCTGTACTGGGAACTCCCATAGAACAGAATGGAGAACACAGCACTCCCCCTGTACTGGGAACTCCCATAGAGGAGAATGGAGAACACAGTGCTCCCCTGTACTGGGAACTCCCATAGAACAGTATGGAGAACACAGCGCTCCCCTGTACTGGGAACTCCCATAGATGAGAATGGAGACCACCGCGCTCCCCTGTACTGGGAACTCCCATAGAACAGAATGGAGAACACAGCGCTCCCCTGTAATGGGAACTCCCATAGAAGAGAATGGAGAGCACAGCGCTCCCCTGTACTGGGAACTCCCATAGAACAGTATGGAGAACACAGCACTCCCCTGTACTGGGAACTCCCATAGATGAGAATGGAGAACACACCGCTCCCCTGTTTCGGGAACTGCCATAGAACAGAATAGAGAGTCATGCACAAGCCTGACCGGATCTCCATTCTGAGCTGAGACTTTAAGGGCCCGTTCCTGAGATAAGTGCTGGGCCCAGAAACGGAGGTACCTATCAGACTTTGATGGCTTCCATACATCAGCAAAGTCTATGGTGAGAGCCCTACTTTAGGTTTCCATACACCACATATAAAATTCTGCTGTTGGAGGCGCGGCTCCATCTGCTAAACCTTTTTTCCAAAAGAAGCAGGAGGTGCATGAAAAAAGGCACATTTTGGTCAAAGTTTGATTTTCATAGACCAGAAAATTGTTGCTCAGTGATAAATTCCAAGCGATTTCTTGCACATTTTGTCGCAGATTTCTCTACAGATTTTTTCTACAGTGACTTCAATTAGAGAAGGTAAAATGCACATCATAGATTTATCTGCAGATTTTGCTGCACATTCTGATGTCACTGCAGTAAATTCCTGACAATCTGCAGCAAACCCGTCCTGTGTGCATTCAGCCTCGGTGCTGACCCGCGTTACCTTGCAGGTTATATTCCGGGTTATCAGGTGATATTTCTCCATGTAGCTCAGGATCACGTGCACTTTTTCGTGGATTGTGCCGCAGATATCAGGCCCTAGAAAAGAAGGGAAGGGTCAGTGCTGCTTTTTTATTGGTTTCAATACAATAAATTCCTGATGAATTAGTAAAGCTGTGATCACTGTGATGACTGCGGCGTGATACAAAGTGATACTCAGCGCTGTACAGCTGCAGCGGACAGGAAATACATGAATGAGGCTAGAGACCTCACAATGCAAAGACTATAATCCTCATCAGCTTCCACATGATTGACAGAGAGACAGCAGATGCAAGGGCCCAGGGGTTCAACAGAGCGCTGCCGATCCAGCCGTCCCGGCTCAGACTGGTCCACAGAGGAGGAAAGCTCCGTGGGCCCCTGGGCATGGGACTACTGGGGCCAGTGTTTAGAGAGAAAGAGAGGCAGAAAGCAACAATCATGTGCAGTAGTACATGTAGGGTGGGACTGAAGAGTCACTTGTGGCCCCAAGACTCAACTCCACTGGTGGGCCCCAGAATCAACTCCACTGGTGGCCCCAAGAATGAACTCCACTGGTGGCCCCAAGAATCACTCCACTGGTGGGCCTCAGGAATCAACTCCACTGGTGGCCCCAAGAATCTCCAATGGTGGCCCCGAGAATCATCTCCACTGGTGGGCCCCAAGAATCAACTCCACTGGTGGGCCCCAAGAATCAACTCCACTGGTGGCCCCAATAATCAACTCCACTGGTGGCCCCAAGAATCATCTCCACTAGTGGGCCCCAAGAATCAACTCCACTGGTGGGCCCCAAGAATCAACTCCACTGGTGGCCCCAAGAATCAACTCCACTGGTGGCCCCAAGAATCATCTCCACTGGTGGGCCCCAAGAATCAACTCCACTGGTGGCCCCAAGAATCAACTCCACTGGTGGCCCCAAGAATCAACTGCACTGGTGGCCCCAAGAATCAACTGCACTGGTGGCTCCAAGAATCTACTGCACTGGTGGCCCCCAAGAATCAACTCCACTGGTGGAAGAATCATCTCCTCTGGTGGCCCCAAGAATCAACTCCACTGGTGAGCCCCAAGAATCGGCTCCACTGGTGGCCCCAAGAATCAACTCCACTGATGGGCCCAAAGATAAACTCCACTGGCTGGCCCCAAGAATCAACTCCACTGATGGGTTCCAAGACTAAACTCTACAGGTGGGTCCCAAGAATCATCTCCACTGTTGGGCCCCAAAAATCATCTCCACTGGTGGCCCCAAGAATCAACTGCACTGGTGGCCCCAAGAATCAACTCCACTGGTGGCCCCAAGAATCAATTCCACTGGTGAGCCCCAAGAATCAACTGCACTGGTGGCCCCAAGAATCAACTCCACTGGTGGCCCCAAGAATCAACTCCACTGGTGGCCCCAAGAATCAACTTCACTGGTGGCCCCAAGAATCAACTGCACCGGTGGCCCCAAGACTCAACTCCACTGATGGGCTCCTAGAATCATCTCCACTGGTGGGCCCCAAGAATCATCTCCACTAATGGGCCCCAAGAATCACCTCCACTGCTGGGGCCCCAAGACTCATCTCCACTGGTGGGCACCAGGAATCAACTGCACTGGTGGGCCTCAAGAATCAACTCCACTGGTGGACCCCAAGAATCATCTCCACTGGTGGCCCCAAGAATCCACTCCACTGGTGGCCCCAAGAATCATCTCCACTGGTGGGCCCCAAGATTTCACTCCACTGGTGGCCCCAAGAATAATCTCTACTGGTGAGGCCCAAGAATCAGCTCCACTAGTTAGCTCCAAGAATCAACTCCACTGGTGGACCCCAAGAATCCACTCCACTGGTGGGCTCTAACAATCAGCTCCACTGTTGGGCCCAAAGAACCAACACATCTGTAGTGTGGGCCCCAAGAATTAAGTCCACCTTGCCCATCAGTGAAGATGATTTTTGGGGCCAACCAGTAAAGATGATTCTTGGGGCCACCAGTGGAGTTGATTCTTGGGGCCCACTAATAAAGATGATTCTTGGGGCCACCAGTGGAGTTGATTCTTGGAGCCACCAGTAAAGATGATTCTTGGGGCCCACCATTGAAATTGATTCTTGGGACCCACCAGTGGATTTGATTCTTGGCACCAACCAGTGGAGTTGTTTCATGACACCCACCAGTAGAGTTGGTTCATGGGTCCCACCAGTATAGTTGGTTATTGGGTCCCACCAGTAGAGTTGGTTCTTTGGTCCCACCAGTAGAGTTGGTTCTTGGGTCCCACCAGTAGAGTTGATTCTTGGGGTACACCAATGGAGTTAGTTTTTGGGGCCCACCATTGGAGTTGGCTCATGAGGTGATGCACATGCATTTGAAAAGCAGCTCCAGGTTTGCCCTGCTCAGAGGCCTGGAGCCTTGAGATACATATGACCAAATGAGGTTAGCTCTTCTCTAAGCCCGTCTATAATGCTTCACTGATTGCAGCTGATGCCCACAGAGGTTATAGGCCTGCGCAGCATATGGCCTGTGTGTCACATGCGGCCTGCCAAAGCATTTCTGGCAGCCCACAACAGCCCATGAGGGGACATAACCTATGTAAGCACTGATTCAAATGGCATTAAGGTGGAGGCATTCCCAGGTGAACAAGGAACAGGCCATGGTGGTCTGAGGGCAGTTCCTGGCAGTAGGTCAGGGGCAGGGGGTCCTAGGCGGTCTGGCCTGGGAGTTCTGCAATATTGTGCATGTCTGTCTTAGTAGATCATTGTATCCACGAGCGCTTGACCCTATGAAGATGGTCATTAGGTTGTTTCCCTTAGTACTGAGTCTATTTGGTCACAGTTAGATGGGATAACTATGCTGGAGGACTCCAAACAACAAACCCAACAGGAATACAAAAATAATATGAAACGTATCAATCAAAGAAAAAGTCTCGAAGCTGGATGATTTAGCAAACAGCGGATGGATGATGACCAGTGTACGGTTGGTGGAGATTGTCATGCGGGTTCACTCCAGAAATGAAAAAAGTAATAACTGTCCTTAATTCTTTCCCTAGATCTCACCCTACTACTGCCTCTAACACCAGATCCTCGACTCCTAAAGTTAACCCTAAAGCCTTCCCCTTAAAAATGTCCCTGAGCTACAACTAACCGTAATACAGCAAGTGACCCTAGGACCAGGCAACTCCTGGGAAGGGCCCAAAGGAAGCTAAACAAACACCAAATCTATTTTACTCAAGAACTACAAACTCTAGAACGAACTTAGCTGAACAGAACTGTTGTAGGAAACCAGTCACTACAGACAGAGTCTTCAGGAAGGTGACGGTTATTTGCTTGGAATGTGTCCATAATATATTAAATTGAGAATGTAATGTATGGCACAGCCTGATACCACAGCCTGACAAAACTGAACTAGACAATACACTTTAAGAAGCCACAATCTAACGCATAAAGTCTACACAGGACTAATGCTTCTGTACTCTGCAATCAGACTGCCATTTTCAGCTAAACTTTATAGAGACCATAAGTATACTAACAAGCTCAAGTGCGTGGCCAGGTCAAGCAAAAATCCTGGGCAGTTGCAACCACTCCAAACAAACTCAGACAACAGAAGACAGACATAACACAGAAACTCCTGCTGATTTAATAAGCAGGAGAGGACGAAATAGTAGGAGTGTTCCGGCCATTTGCAACAGGTTGTAATGCATCATGTATTTTGGATATTTTCTGCGGATGCCTTACCAAACATGATGCAATAAACCGAATTTGAATTGATCTGCTCCTGGTTGATGTCTGCAGGATAGACCTTCACATAGCCGCCTCCGCAGTCAATGGCCTGCTCGTGTTTGACTGTGAATTGTATAACCAATGTCTGGTTCTCGTTGCTGATCGGCTCAAACCGTGCGGAGAGCGCATAATACTTCCAGTCCTGAGTGGTCTGTATACCTAGAGTAACAGAGGCAGAAATTAAAATGTGGGATCCAAGGGCTCTTAGCAGTAACAAGATTTTTAAAAAATGACACATTTTAGGTGCTAAGGAAGGGCGGAGATGACAGGTGGGCAGAGGTAGCCAGTAATTATCCAAGTCTTTCTCTCCAGCCCCCTGTCTCGTCCCTCAGGGGTGGTCTCAGGACTGATGCTCCTCCTCTGACTCCTCCTGGGATGGCACAACGGTCTGGGGCTGAAGGCTGCTGGACCCCACCTTAGCCCATGCTGATGCCAGACTCCTCCTGCATGAGGGAAGTCAGAAAACTCTGCTTCTCAGCAACCAGGGATTGTGGTCAGGAGAGCCACTGTATAGAAAAGAGAAGGCTGGTGTATATAGCAAGGGGGAGACCCCAACAGGAACCAGTGTAGGGCCACAGACACAAAAACATGCACAAGCAGGAGGACATCAGTGCAAAACACCGTAAGAGGCCTAAGGGTTACCGCCCTCCATACATGAGGTGCCTCAGAGATGTGTATAGACATGGTGCTGTATACAGGACCCACGGCTTACCTGTTCCTGTGTAGGGGCCCTTAGTGTCATGAACTTCCCTGACTACATGGGCGTAACTATAGCCATAGCAGCCACTACGGGGCCCAGAGGCCGAGGAGGCTGACTCAGGTGCAAAAACTTGATATATGGTGGTATTATTATATCTCCAGCTCTACTATGTGGCTTCTCTGATATATGGCGGTATTATTATATCTCCAGCTCTACTATGTGGCTTCTCTGATATATGGCGGTATTATTATATCTCCAGCTCTACTATGTGGCTTCTCTGATATATGGCGATATTATTATATCTCCAGCTCTACTATGTGGTTCTCTGATATATGGGGTATTATTATATCTCCAGCTCTACTATGTGGGTTCCCTGATATATGGAATTATTGTTAGATATACACCTCCAATAAGTAGGTTCCCTGATCGATGGCGGGATTATTATATATCGAGCGCTACTATGTGGGTTCTCTGGTATATGGCGGTATTATTATATCTCCAGCTCTACTATGTGGTTTCTCTGATATATGGCGGTATTATTATATCTCCAGCTCTACTATGTGGGTTTCCTGATATATGGCGGTATTATTATATCTCCAGCTCTACTATGTGGCTTCTCTGATATATGGCGGTATTATTATATCTCCAGCTCTACTATGTGGGCTCTCTGATATATGGCGGTATTATTATATCTCCAGCTCTACTATGTGGGCTCTCTGATATATGGCGGTATTATTATATCTCCAGCTCTACTATGTGGGCTCTCTGATATATGGCGGTTTTATTAGATCTCCAGCTCTACTATGTGGGCTCTCTGATATATGGCGGTATTATTATATCTCCAGCTCTACTATGTGGGCTCTCTGATATATGGCGGTATTATTATATCTCCAGCTCTACTATGTGGGCTCTCTGATATATGACGGTATTATTATATCTCCAGCTCTACTATGTGGGCTCTCTGATATATGGTGGTATTAATATATCTCCAGCTCTACTATGCAGAAAAGAGAAAAAAGAGAGGGGGCGCACAATCGTGTTATACTGTTACAGGAAAACAGTGTATATGGTAAAATTGGTTCTCACTACTTTAAGTGTTGCGATTTTTGTTTAGAGGAACAACACTCATAAGCCCTTACTGGGCTATTTATATTCCGTAGCCTTAATACGGCAGCCGCAGGTCTCCAGAACTCCCCTCCGTGGCTCGGTGGAAGATAGACGCTGATCAGTATAAAAAAAAATGGCCCCGGGGCGCACTGCGAAGAAAACCCGGCTAAAGGCTTTTTGGTTTAAAAAAATTTTTTATTTTAAAAAATCAAGATTTTATTTGCCCCATTAAAACAAAACTACAGATTAATTTGGGGCTTTCGCGTGTCCCCGCGCTCATAGAGTATACATTTGAAAAAAAACAGACACAAAAAATGTAATACTGACGTTAAGATAATGGTTGTTACAGGTGATGAGTGGTTCAGAGATTTGGCAATAGGAAGAGCAAGGTGCATCAACAGTGTAAAAATTTGGGAAAAATTTTCGGGGGGAAGGGAGAAAAAAAAAACGGGAAAAAAAAAAAAAAAAAAAAAGGGGGATGAGCGGGGTTCGGAACCCGACTAACGATGTATGCTAAAAAAAAACATATAATAAACAAAATGAAACTTTTTTTTGTGAAAAAGGGTGACTTAAGGAGAAGGGGTAAGGGTGTGTGTTTAGTAAATCATCCAAAAAGTGTAAATAAAAAGGGGGAAATTAAAAAAAAAATGAAAAATTCGACATTACAAGGTGTAAAAGGGATTGCCCAAGGGGAAAAGTGAGGGAGGTAAAAATAGTAGGGGTAGTGGTCGGGTAGGGGTTTTTAAATTTAAAAAAAAAGGGGCGCTCAAAAAAAAAATAAATTGTTCATAATATACGTATAGAGGATCTTTTATTGGGATTATTGCTCCTTAAACAATGGGGTTGTCTATGTAGGGAGCTATGAAAAAAGCTTCCTCTAGGGCCCCCGTGGTTGGGAATGAAATTCCAAGAATAAAAGTATAGACTGAACTGCGTGTAAAACTGGAGATTAACAAGGGGGTTTTTCTTTGGAGGAGCCGTAATTTAAGCTTCTTATAACTCGTTTTTGGGAAAGAATTTCGAGAATGAAGTATAAAACTGACACAACACCAGTTATGTTTAAAAAACAGCCAATATTTTTTTTTTTTTTTTTTTTTAAATGCTAAAGTGGGGAATGAGGGGAGTAGGGCAAAAAATTTTATTAGTTCCTAATGGAGAAAATTTAGAGATTTACGGAAAGACTAACACAGCTCCAACTTTTCTGTGTCTTTCACTTTTTAAAAAGTTAAAAGGAATATGATAGTAAACATTTTTAGCGTGGTTTTCCTTTTGCAGAACTTCAGTGTTTTATTTTTGGTATTTTTAGTTATAAGTTCAGTCGTCTTTGAGACCTTTTGGGGGATGGTTTTGCAGCCTATAAATCCAAAACATTCCCTTTTTTGAAGAGTTGAAGGGTTATGTTGTTCGGGGAAAATAGTATCTATTGGGGTGTTTTTTTATAGTTTTAAAATTTTTTTGATAAACCCCTCATTCAGTGGCGGGAGACGTCTGAAGTAGGTCCCCTGTTTAATGCAGGCCCTATGGCCTTATGGCGGAGATGTAAAGGTGATTGTTTGCCCCAATGATCCCGAAAAACCCCCAATCGATTACAAAAATCACAAAGGATTTACAGTTTAGTCATATTTAATGGGATATGTTTTTTAGTTGTATTCGGGGGAAATTTTTGTGTTTAGCAAATACTTAAACAGTAAGCATTGCGGTAAAACCCACAGGGAGAGCTCCCCTTTAGGGGGGATTATTTATTGGGGGTGTCCCTGGGCTGAAAAAACGACGGGGGGGCTATAAGGTTCTTTTATTTGGTGCCCTTCTATAGATAATGCCAGGTTTTTTCCGGTTTTAAGGGGCCCCAAAAAGGGTCTTTTTTTAAAAATACCAAAACGTTAGGGTATTTTTAATCTTGGATTAGGGGGTTTTTTAATTAGTAAAAAGGAGAATTGGTTTTTTTTTTCAATTGTGTCCTTTTTTTTTGTTGTTTCCAGACAATTTTTGGGGAAAATTTTTGGATTTTTTTTGGCATCTGTATAATTTGTGGGTTTTTTTCTCTTTAAATCTTTTTTTCTAGAATACTTATTTGGGCTTTTCACGTCTGGGGTCTTCGGTGCAGTTTTTCTTATTCTTTTAAAATTTGGGCCCGTAGGGAATATTGCAAAACCCAGGTTTGGGGTGTGCACTTTTGAAGTTTATATGGTTTGTGTCTACTGACTTGAAATACGAAATTTGTTTAAAATTTACCCCGGTTTCCCAAAAAATATTGTAAAATCCAGAAATTAAAATTTTTCCCCTATTTTTTTGGAAACAAGTTTTTTACCCTTTGGGATTTTGTTTAAATGTTAAAAAAGGAAGTAATACTTAAAAGGCCCAGCCCAAACAAAAAAGAGGTCATCAAGAACCGTTTGTATAGGAATATGTTGAGAATACATGGTCTGGGTATAAATGTTTTCCCTCCCGTGGGCCCCCAATGAAAATATTTGCATAAGGGGGGGGCTACCCTGGCCCAGGGCCCGCCCCCTTGTTGCCTATAGGTGGGCCATTTAGTGGAAGAAATTGTTTTCCGTATAAACCCCAATCCTTTTATTAGAAAGTCCTTTTTTTGGGGAGTAAGGGAAGGGGTGTCTAATATTCGGCTGACACCTGAAAAACCTTTATTGTGCTGGATTTTTTGGTAGAGTGTTGTACATTGCAGTGAAAAGGGATATAGTTTTATTTTTTGGGAAGTTCAGATAAAAATTTAATAAGGACCGGAAGCCCCCTAAATAGCTTTAAAGGGTTTGGGGTTGAAAAAGGGGGGTTAGGTATGGGTGGGGTTAGGGGGTTTATTGGTTTGTGATGGATTTAACCCCTGAGATTATGGGTTTTCCCGGGGGGGGAGAATTCAAATCCTTTATGAATTTTAGGCAAGTAATAAAAAAATGGGAAAATGGGGCTCGGGAAAAAAAAAAAAAATTTTTCTCTTTTTTGTCTATAGTGTCCTTTTGCTAAAGCTTATTCAAGAAATTAAAAATTTCTGTTGCAACCCCGGAAAGGGGGTCGTTTACAATTTTATAGACGCTGATCTTTTTGGATATTGTGGCCTCAAACTTTTTAATCGAGAAAAAACAGTGCCCCCCCCTTTTTTGTGGCCTATGAAAATGATTTATTTTTTTTTTAAGTTTTTCAAAGTTGAAATTTCATCGCGGTTGAGATTTGAATTTTGTTTCGTGGGGGTAATCTTTGTATTTTCCGCTAAAATTTTTTGGAAGTTTAAGTAGGTCCTTGGGATTGGCAGGGTAAAATTTAGATTTGCCTTTCTTTTTACTTTGGGGGGTGGACCCCTTTTTCTGTAGACACCTCAAGGGGTGTAAGGCAAAATGTCGGGCAAGTAAGTTTGGGATTAGTTTGATAAAAATCCCAAAAAAAAAAACAAAAGAGTTATTTATTTTTTTTGGGCAGAAGAGAAAGCCCTTGGTTAATATGAATTTCATGATGATTTAAAATATTTTTGGAAAGATTAAATTTTCCCTAATTTTTACGTAAATCAGTATACTGGTAGGGGGGGATTTAAATTTGGGGTGGTAAGCTTTTTTTTTTCCGGTGGGCTCCAGTCGTCCCTATAGGTTTTTTCTTTTTGCCCCTGTTTGATTCTGGGGCTTGGACGGTAAAACTGGGGTTTGGGGTTTTTCCTGGGGGGGGGGGGGTTTTTTCTTTTAAAAAAGAGGTGTATTAATGTTTTAAAATTTTTCTCTGTCGTAAAATCAGATAAATCTGATCTATGGATGTTCAGGGTAGAGTTCTGTGCTAGTAGGGGTTGTGGTCATGGAAGCCAGAGGATGTCGCTTTTAAGGGGAGTGTTTTCCCATTTTATTTTTTTCAACCTTTTTCCCAAAATTTTTTGTGCTTTACCCATTAGTTAAAGGGGGAAATTTTTCTGATTAGGTGAAAAAATGGTTTGTTTTAACAAATCATCTGCGACTCATGGATTTTTACTTTTAAAAATTTAAAAAAAATTTTTCAAAAAACGACTTTTTTTTATATGTAGTTTATTGATTCTGAAATGCTGGTAATTACAAAGGGGTTCAGGTTTATTATCGGTTTTCACCGGATAGTTAAATATTTTTAGTTTTTTTTTGTGAAAAGGGGGATTCCCCTCTACTTCATGTTTTCCCTTGAATCCAGGATCTCTGAGGAAAGGGTTTTTGTTTTTCCTGGTTGATGGATGGGATGGGTTCTTTTGTTGATGGGTTGGGGGTGCCTTTTTAAAGGAGAATGGGTCAGGGTTTTTGAAATAGCTTTTTTGGGGGTATTTTGGGTCTCGCCCCTAATTCAGATAGATCGTGACTTATGCGATTGTGTTGGAGGTTGATAAGAGTTTCTTCTTTTCCCACTCGAAATTTAGGAAATTATAAAGGTGAGGGGTTTAAATTTATTCCCTTTATTCCCCACCCAGCATTCCGTGGGGACTGGGGTTTAGTTGTTATTCTTTATCTACAACTCAAACCCCATTTTATTCACTATTTCCGAGTTGGGATTCATGTTGTTATTAATATTTTGTTTAGCTGATTTATTTTGTTTTTATTTTTCTGACCAGTGTTTTTTCTGCTTTATCTCGGTCAATTTCCCTTTTTTTTCTATGAAGAGATTTTTTTCATATTTTTTCACTTCAGATGTTACTCTGTTGTTAATTTTTTAAAAAAATCTTTGTGGGTTCGAATTTTTTACCCCTTTTAAGATGTTCTCTATTTAAAGAGGTTTATTTGTTTAGACCTTTTTTTTATTAGGGGTTTAATTTAAACTAAAAGAGCAAGTTTGGAGTATTATTTTTTTCCTGGGTTTAAAATTGGAAACATTGGAAAATCGAGGGGGGATCTATTGTAAGCCCTAGGAACTAAGACAATTTTTTAAACTATTTTTTAAAAAATAATGTCAGTCTTTTTTCAAAGCAAGTTTTTTTCCAGGTGTTGAAGGAATGACATGTCTTAGTTTTTCTCAGAAAATGTGGTCTTATCTCGAGTTGGGGTGATTATTAGGGGTGTCCGATTCTTCATTAAGTTCCCGAAGGAAAGTTCCTTGTACAAAGGGTTCGGAAGTAATCCATCGAGCGATAAAGGCAGCCAAGACCCTCGGGTTTCCCGGAGAAAAAAATGGAACTCCGTAACAGACGTTGCAGAAAAGAAAAAAAGGAGGGGGGCACAAAAGGTTATACTGTTACAGGAAAAAGTGTATAATGGTTAAAATTGGGTCTCACCCTTTTAAATGTTTCGCTTTTAGTTTTGAGGCACAACATCTAAGCACTTACGGCTATTTATATTTCCCTGCCCCTTAAAACGGCGCCCCGGGGCTCCAGATCCCTCCGTTGGGTCGGTGGAAGATAGACGCGTCAGGATAAAAAAAAATGGACCCGGGGCAGTGCGAAGAAAAGCCCGGCTAAAGGTTTTTGGGTTTAAAAAAAATATTTATTTTTAAAAGTGCAAGAGTTTTCTCGCACCCTTAAAAACAAAAATACGATTAAAAACTTGACGGTTTTTGCGCGGGGTGCCCGCGCTTCATCAGAAGTATACATTTGTAAAAAAAGAACATATATGTAATTATGATTAAGAAATTTGGGTTTTTACAGGTGAATGAGTGTACAGACGACCGGACAATAGGAAGGCAAGGTGTCATCAACGTGTGAGAGAGCAGTGGAAGAGACCAAGAAAAAAAAAAAAAAAGGGGGGTGACCCGGGTTCTAGAAGCCCATAAAAGATGTATGCTAAAAATAAAAAATATTAAAAAAATGAAACGTGTTTTTGTGCAAAGGTGACTATAAGGGAAGGGGAGGGGTGGTGAGTAGATAAAACTCCCCAAAATGTAAATGAAGAAGGAATATAAAAAAAAAATGAAATTCGAATTTCAAAGGGGTAAAAGGGGGTTGTCCAAAGGGAAAATGAGCGGAGGATATAAAGTGTAGTGGTAGTGGGCAGGGTAGTGGGTTTTAAAATTTTTAAAAAAAAAGGGCGGCTCAAAAAATAATAAAAAACTGTTACATAATATAGTTAGAGGACGTTATATTGGGATTATTGCTCCCTTGAAAAAATGGGAGTTGCTCATGTGAGGGAGCTTGAAAAAACTTCCTCTATGGCCCGTGGTTGGGAATGAAAAAAATTTAAAAATAAAGTATAGATGAACTGGTGTCAAACATAGATTTAAAAAATGGGGCTTTTTTTTATCTGGAGGAGCCGTAATTTAAGCTTCCCCTAAACTGTAGTTGGGAAAAGAATTCGAGAATACAGTATAGATGACAAACGTCCAGATTATGCAGTCGCCGGGTCATTTTTTTTTATCCTGTCAGGTCTATCTTTCCCCCGAGCCACGGAGGGGGGTTCTGGGACCTGGGCTGCCCTATTAAGGGCTACGGGAAAATTTAAATAGCCTGTAAGTGTTATGGTGTTGTGCCTTAAAAAAAAAAAACACTTAAAGGTGAGAACCCAATTTTAAAAATTATACAGTTTTCTGTAACAGTATAAAACCCCATTGTGGCCCCTTCTTTTTTTTCTTTTCTGCTTGTCTGTGTAGGGTTCCAGTTTTTTCCCCATCCGGGGTCTTGGCTGCCATTCGCTCGTGGATTACTTCCGAACCGCTTTTCTACAAGGGAATCTTTCCTTGGAATTAATGAAGAATCGGACATCCTAATAATCACTCCACTTAATAAGTATTTAAAATATCTCCAGTCTACTATTGGCTTCTCTGATATAGGCGGTATTTTTATATCTCCGCCTCATGTGGGGGTTTTCCCGTTATGGCATATTATTAATCTCCAGCTCCACCCATTTTTTTTGGTTTTCCCTGAAAATTTGGCGTTTTTTTTATTTTTCCAGCCTACTATGTGGGCTCTTGATATATGCGGTATTATTATTCTCCACCTTACTATGTGGGCTCTCTGATATATGGCGGTTTAAATTATATCTCGCTCTACTAGTGGCTTTCTGATATAGGGGGGTTTATTTTATCTCCAGCTCTATATGTTGGGGTCCCCGCTATATGGCGGGGATTATTATAACTCCAGCTCTACTGTGGGTTCCCTGATTATGGCGGTTATTTTTTCCAGCTCTTCTTGTGGGTTCCCCTTTGGCGGTATTTTTAATCTCCCCTCTATATGTGGGTTCCTGATAAGGCGATTATTATATCTCAATTAAATATTGGGGTCCGATATTGGCGGTATTATTATATCTCCCGTCTCTTGTGGGCTCCCCGATATTTGGCGGTATTATTTATCTCCAGCTCTACTAGGGGGGTTCTCTGATATTTGGGGTTTTTAAATTTTATCTCTGGGTTTATGTGGTTTTCTGATTTTATGGGGGATTTTTATTCCAGCTCTCTATGTGGTTTTCCCCTATATGGCAGTATTATTATATCTCCCGCTTATATGTGGGTTCCCTCAATGGCGTTTTATTATATCTCCAGCTCTACTATGTGGGTTCCCTGATATATGGCGGTATTATTTATAGCTGTAGGATTTGTTGTTGATGTTGCTGTTTCGGTTTTTTATCATTAGGTGATGGGGCCCATCTTATTTTGCTATGAGGCCCTATGAACTCTAGTTAAGCCTTTGCCTAACTACCATGGGTTTTACTCACCCGACTGCAGGACCTTTGTTTTTGGTCGTGCAGATTTTGGTTGTATATACTGCCTTTTTTGTTTTTTCCAGTGTACTCTTTGCTGCAAACTTGTCCCACCCTACGCTGGTGTCCCCCCCTGCAGGGGTTGGGGGGAAAAGGTTGCGCCTAAAAAACTGAGTCCCTTTGTCCCACCGGGCATTCCGGGATTCGTTTTGTTCCTGTACCTTTATCTTTTTCTGGATCTCCAAAGAATTTCCCGGCTGTCAGCTGCCATTGTCCATAGTCAGACTTATTCTTGGATTCAACCCATCTCTTCTGCCATTCATCTAAGACAAGAGAGGAAACACACATCAGAACGCTCCGGAGAAGATTTAGGGGGGTTATTGGTCAGGCGACATTATATATATACAGTATACTGCCAGTACTTTACTATAGAGATCTCAGTAAAGGAGATCGTCAGAGGAAGTCCCTAAAGCTGCATTCACACGCTGCATCTTTCCCCCCCATTTTTATGCCATTAAAATAATGTATTAACCCCCTTCAGCACCAAGCACCTAAAAAGGTCTTAAAGGGGTTGTCTCACTACAAGGATTGGTTTTTATGTTACAGATCTTGCAATAACAAGTCACTTTGCAATATGTGCCCATTAACAGATATCCCCTAGATCCCTAGATATCCCCTCTTGTATGGGCTGCATCAGCTCCTCAGGTCGCTATAGCTACAGACCTGTTCTCTCTCTCCTGGTAGGCTGCCAGCGCTGGTTGCTATAGCTAGAGACCTGTTCAATCTCTCCTGATAGGCTGCCAGTGCTGGTTGCTATAGCTACAGACATGTGTGATCTCTCCTTATAGGCTACCAGCACTGGTTGCTATAGCTACAGACCTATTCGATCTCTCCTGATAGGCTGCCAGCGCTGATCACTATAGCTACAGACCTGTGTGATCTCTCCTGATAAGCTCCCAGCATGGTCACTATACTAAGACCTATGTGATCTCTCCTGATAGGCTGCAAGCACTGGTTGCTATAGCTACAGACCTGTGTGATCTCTCCTGATAGGCTGCCAGCGCTGATCGCTATAACTACAGACCTGTGTGATCTCTCCTGATAGGCTGCCAGCACTGGTCGCTATAGCTACAGACCTGGTGTCATCAGAAGCTCGTCACTGCAGGCCAGTTGGAGCCAATAACCAATTAAATCAAATATGCAACTGAGAAAACAGGACTGAGGTGAGATGAATTGATGTAGTGAGATGACCCCTTTAATGACGCAGATACATTTTTTAGTTTTTCCCTCCCTACGTTTCAATAGTCATATTTTTTTTAACATTTTTCAAGGACACAGTTGTATGAGGACTTGTTTTATGCTGGAGTAGCTGTATTTTTTGGGGGCGTAGTTTGTGTTTACATATTAACTGTTGTGTAATTTAAAAAAAATTGCAGCATGAACATAAAAAAGTGTTTTCTGCATTTGTTTATAATAATATGTAATTGATTCTTGGGGTCCAGCAGTGGAGCTGATTCTTGGGACCACCGGTGGAGGTGATTCTTGGGGCCCACCAGTGGAGATGATTCTTGGAGCCCACCCGTGGAGGTGATTCTTGGGGCCCAGTGAAGCGATTCTTGGACACGGTGGAGGTGATTCTTGGGCCCACCAGTGGAGATGATTCTTGGGCCCACCAGTGGAGATGATTCTTGGGACCACCAGTGGAGGTGATTCTTGGAGCCCACCAGTGGAGTGAGTTCTTAGGACCCATCAGTGGAGATGATTCTTGGGGTCCACCAGTGGAGTGAGTTCTTAGGACCCATCAGTGGAGATGATTCTTGAGCCCCAACAGTGGAGATGATTCTTGGGTCCAACAGTGGAGATGATTCTTGGGGCCCACCAGTAGAGTTGATTTTTGGGGCCCACCAGTGGAGCTGATTCTTGGGGCCACCAGTGGAGGTGATTCTTGGGGCCACCAGTGGAGTTGATTGTTGGGGCCCACTAGTGGAGCTGATTCTTGGGGCCACCAGTGGAGATGACCCTAGGGGCCACCAGTGGAGCTGACTCTTGGGGCCACCAGTGGAGATGATTCTTGGGATCCACCAGTGGAGATTATTCTTGGGAACCACCAGTGGAGGTTAATATTGGGTCACCCAATGGAGGTGATTCTTGAGGCTCCCAGTGGAGTTGATTCTTGGGCTCCACCAGTGGAGTTGATTCTTGGGGTCCACCAGTGGAGATGATTCTTGGGGCCACCAGTGGAGATGATTCTTGGGGCCACCAGTGGAGGTGATTCTTGGGGCCCACCAGTGGAGATGATTCTTGGGGCCACCAGTTGAGATGATTCTTGGGGCCACAAGTGGAGGTGATGCTTGGGGCCCCACCAGTGGAGGTGATTCTTGGGGCTCACCAGTGGAGCTGATTCTTGAGACCAAACAGTGAGCCCACCAGTGGTGATGATTCTTGGAGCCCATCAGTGGAGATGTTTATTGGGGCCCACCAGTGGAGATGCTTATTGGGGCCCACCTGTGGAGAGGATTCTTGGAGCCCACCAGTGGAGAGGATTCTCGGGGGCCCACCAGTGGAAATTACTCTTTGGGCCCACCAGTGGAGCTGTTTCTTGGGGCCCAACAGTTGAGTTTTTTCTTGGGGTCCACTAGTGGAGTTGTTTATTGTGGTCCACCAGTGGAGTTGTTTCTTGGGGTCCACCAGTGGAGATGATTCTTGGGTTCCACAAGTGGAGATGATTCTTGGAGTACACCAGTGGAGATGATTCTTGGAGTCCACCAGTGGAGATGTTTCTTGGGGCCCACCAATGTAGCTGATTCTAAGGCCCCACCAGTGGAGATCATTCTTGGGGCTCACCAGTAGAGTTGATTCTTGGGGCCGACCATTGGAGATTATTCTTGGGGCCCACCAGTAGAGTTGATAATTGGGGCCAACCAGTGAAAATGATACTTGGAGCCCTACCAGTGGAGATAATTCTTGAGGTCTTTCCAGTGGAGTTGATTCTTGTGGCTCCACCAGTGGAAATGATACTTGGTGAAATTTGGTGTTTAAATGCCAAAATTTATACATGCCGCCCTTAGTCTTAGTGCTACGACTAATGGTGTATCCCGAAACACATCAGCATTGCCTGCTCCACTGTGATATATTTAATGGATCTTCAATAAAGCTTTGAATTTTATCCTGGTGCTGGATTTCACCTTATACTAAATTGACTGGGAAAAGGCAGCAGTTGCCCAATGTCCGAATACATGAACAGGATACTCATTACAAGACAACAGTAGACATTTTGGAATTACAGGTTTGAGTGGTCTTCAGAGAAGAATAAGCCGGACATCTTACCCCCATCTTCAAATTGCTCTCGAAAGTATATAGTGGGTTCAGCAGACGCGGCCAGGACCCCCGCCGCCAGGAGCAGGCACCACCTCATTCCCGGACAGAGCTGACTGCAAAGAGATAGAAATAATTGTCAAGAGTTTACCACCCAAGTAATGAACCATGTAGGCGGACCTTTTTTTTTGCTTTTAAGGGGTGCTCCCTCCATAGACATTGGTATGCCATCAATCTCAGATAGGTCTGTCTGCCTCTGGGCCCGAACTTATCTCAGGAATGGGCCCCTGAAAGCTCAGAATGGAGATTCGGTCAGGCTTGTGCATGACGCTCCTTCTGTTCTCTGGGCAGAGGCGGGACGACGGGTAGGCAGAGGTAGGCGATCGCCTAGCGTGCCTACCTCTGCCGATCCCTAAGGGGCGCAAACAGGGCCCCGAACCTCGTCGGGCTCCAGGCCGCTGCCATGGGCCTGAAGCGCCGGCGGTCTCTTTGACCGCTTCTGCGGAGCAGAGAGCAAGCGCTCCCTGCCCCGCAGACAGTGTCGGACCCGCTCACCGGAGGATCGCTGGATCCTCCGGTAAGCCGCAGGGCCGACACAGCGGGGTCACCGGGTCCTCGTAGCGCTGAGGACCCGCCGCGGCTCTGTGCCTCTCCTCGGGCGCACAACGCGTCACAAGCCGTGCGCCCGAGTTGCTGCCGGAGGAGCGCGCGGCCGGAAAAGAAGAGGAGCGCGCGATCGGGTAGCAGGTAAGGTGAGTATAAATGTTGTTATTTTTGCCTGCCTGTGGCCCCCATACACCTGCCTGTGGCCCCTATACGCCTGCCTGTGGCCCCCATACTCCTGCCTGTGGCCCCATACTGATTACAATGCGGGTCATTGGGTTTCCACCATGGCATCTGTCTTTTTTTGGTGGCCATTTTGTGCCGCCATTTTTGATGGAATCTGTGTTGGAGGCTCCTAATGGAATCTCTGATGTGGATGTGAACGGGGCCTAAACCTGCGCGGATGTTTTATGCCCTGTGTAAATGGTGGTTGTGCAAAACCCAGTTCACATGCACCGGACTCGGCTGTGACGTCACAGAAAATCTGCATGAAATCCAGCGTGTCTGAATGTGGCCGGAGCCAATGAGTATATTGGGGGCTTAGCTTTCTCATTGTGGATTGGGAGTGGTGAGAACCAGGAGATCGGGGGTTTGTGAAGCTTGTAGGGTTCTCTATAAGATGAGCCTCATAGACCCAAAGGCCCCCAGATGCTGGGTTAAGGGGTGTGCCTATAAGCAGCTGCACCCTGTCTTCACCTTCTATTCCAGGTATAAACGGGCATTAACCCTTTTAATGATGCAGATATTTTTTAATTAATTTTTTTTTTTTTTTCCTCCCCACTATAACTTTTTAAAATTCTTCCACCAACAAAGTCACATGGGGCTTTTTTTTTTTTTTTAGTGGGACAAGATGGACTTTTAACAGTAACATTGATTTGGGCAACCTCAAAAAAATATTGTGTGAAAAAAATGCAGTTGCTCTATTTTTTCATTTTTATGGAGCTCACTGTTCCATTATGGCGAGTACACACTGTGAAGAGCGGCATACGTGTTTCCTGCAGGTCTCGATAGCGATGTCTACCATGTATGAAAAGCATATGAAATAGAGCAAACGTAGACCACTCAGGGCTACGTCTGCTCTATTCTCTATGAGGCCGGCTGCTCATGGTATTCGGAGAGGGAATGCCGACGGATACTTTGAAGATAGTCATTAACACAGTGTGAACCCTTCCTTAAAAAGGTATATCATTTCCTATATTCTGTGGTTGGACATGATTCTGGCGAAACAAAAGTTATATGGTTTCTATTTTTTTTTTTTTTTTTTTTTAAAGTAGTAAAAGTTAAAATAAAAAAATTGCTTTTTTATAAAATGTTTTCCTCCAATAGAGCTGTGATATGGTTTGTTTTTGCAGGGCGATGTCTACTTTTTATTGGTCCTCCAGCTGGTATATAGGCTTGTTATAGTTTCCCTAATGGGTTTATATGCAGGATATTTGTTACTCATTATTTATATATGCTAGTTATAAGTTACCTAGTGGTTATTTAGGAATATTATAGGTCTGCATGTAGTTATTTAGGCAGGTTATAGGCCCCCCAGTAGCTATATAGGCAGGTTATAGGTCCACCAGTAGGGATATAGGCAGGTTATAGGCCCAAAGTAGGTATATAGGCAGGTTATAGGTCCTCCAGTGGATATATAGGCAGGTAAAAGGTCCCCCAGCAGGTATATTGGCAGGTTAAAGGTCCCCCAGAAGGTATATAGGCAGGTTATAGGTCCCCCAGTAATTATATAGCCAGGTTGTAGGTCCCCCAGCAGGTATATAGGCAAGTTATCGGTCCCCCAGTAATTATATAGGCAGGTTATAGGTCCCCCAGTAGGTATATAGGCAGGTTATAGGTCCCCCAGTAGGTATATAGGCAGGTTATAGGTCCCCAGTAGGTATATAGGCAGGTTATAGGTCCCCCAGTAGGTATATAGGCAGGTTATAGGTCCCCCAGTAGGTATATAGGCAGGTTATAGGTCCCCCAGTAGGTATATAGGCAGGTTATAGGTCCTCCAGTAGGTATATAGGCAGGTTATAGGTCCCCCAGTAGGTATATAGGCAGGTTATAGGTCCCCCAGTAGGTATATAGGCAGGTTATAGGTCCCCCAGTGGGTATATAGGCAGGTTATAGGTCCCCCAGCGGGTATATAGGCAGGTTATAGGTCCCCTAGCAGGTATATAGGCAGGTTATAGGTCCCCCAGTAGGTATATAGGCCGGTTATAGGTCCTCCAGTGGATATATAGGCAGGTTAAAGGTTTCCAAGTGGGTATGTAGGCAGGTTATAGGTCCCCCAGTGGGTTTATAGGCAGGTTATAAGTCCCCCAGCAGGTAGAGCGGGCGAAGTAAAAATAAAAAACTAACAGTACTCACCTTTCCCCTGCTCCCTGAAGCAGGCAGCATGATGTGTACAGCCTGCTTGCGGCTCACCGGAATATCTGCGGAGCGAAGAGCCGCAGAAGCCTGCAACTGTATGTGCGTCCCCAGTTATGTTAGTCCCCAGCGCCGCCGCCGCCACCGCCGATTGCCAAGCCGATAGTTTAGCGACCGATACCGACAGTGGATGGTGGCGGCGGCGGCGGGGACTAGAGATGGTCAAACAGAAAAAAAAGCAGAATTCTGCCGTTGGGTATTTAATTATTTTTTCTCCGTTCACTGTGCAGATAAATACAATGGTCAGAGGCGTAACTAGAATTCACAGGGCCCTATAACAAAATGAGATTGGGGCCCGACACCTAATTACAGAAAGCAAAAACAGCAACCAAAATGGCAATAATGCTATAAATCATACCGCCAGATATCAGAGAACCATCATAGTACTGCTACATGGCAGAAAGCCACAAATGTATTATTCCATATAAAAGGTAGAATGTTCTAGCAGCTAAGTGCGCCCCCTCGACCTCTGCGTCCCACAGCGGCTGCTATAGTTATGCCGCTGAACATGGTAATGCCTTAGATCGGACTATAACAGACCTGGGCATAGCTGTTGTTGGGAAAAGAGAAAATGGGAAAAGATGTTTTTTTTCTATTTTAATTTTTTTTTACAGTAACAATCAGTAACAATTAGTTCCCCTTGGGAACTTAAACATCTGGTAGCAGGAGGTTCTGTAGTATATGGGGATTTCATTGATCTCCTATTACACCCTGCATCACGGGTCGCCATGGTAACCCATCATCTAAAGTCCTCCCATCTGCTGCAATGGTTGGAGACCAGGATCTCGACATGAATGCCCCTTCTGTCCTTTATAATACAGACTTTGATGTGAAAGGGTGATGTGTAATACTTTATCTCACCTGTGGTGGCGCTGCAGGGAAATAGTTTGCTTACCGCTAGATTTTCACACAAATTACAGTATATTGCTGAGGGTCCCAGTGGGGGGACACTTTGTGATCAACTTCTTGTCAAAGGGCCCTTGTAACAATAAGGGATTGTCCAAAGCGGAAAACCCCTTTAAGCGCAGTTTTTGTCCCAGGACAATGACTGCAATCTATGTATATAAATGTCTATTCATTACACTGCTGAGTACAGGGCACACTGGAGTGAGTTTAGTTTAGATGGCTTTCTCCCACATTCCTATTCCTTAAACTTAGGACTACCTACATCACGCTGTACATTCCTTTGATGGGGGCCAATCTCTGCTACACTGCTGAGTGAAGGGCACAGTGGAGTAGGTTTGGATGAGACAGCTTCCTTTTTCTCCATTCCACTTGGTACCGTCTACATCACCCTGTACATTCCTGTGCAGCGCTACTGACTGTGAGTGTAGCAGAAGCTCCTCTATGTCACATTGCTGAGTTCAGAGCACATTGGAGTGAGTTAGGATGAGAAAGCTTCCCTCTCCACCCCATCCTTGGTATCAGCCACATCATGTTATATATATTCCTCTACAGCGCTTCAATGTGGGTGCAAGCCTTGTGTTGCGGGGGGCGCTTCTCACCACACTGCTGAGTGCAGGACACAGGGGAGTGAGTTTCAATGAGATGGCTTTCTTCTTCTCCCCTCTTCTCAGAACTGCCCACATCACTCTGTACATTCCTGTATTGTGCTTTGATGTGGGCACTGACTGAGAGCGTAGCAGAATCCACTCTCTAATACACTGCTGAGTGCAGGACACAGTGGAGTGAATTTGGAGACAGCTTCTCTCTCCACCCCCTGCTTAGTATCAGCCACATCACACTGTACATTCCAGTACAGCGCTTTGATGGTGGTGCAGGCCTGGTGTAGTGGGGGCTGCTCCTCACTACATTCTCAGCCCAGGGCACAGTGGAGTGAGTTTGGATGAGATGGTTTCATTCTCTTCCCCTCTCCTCGGTGCCACCTATATCACCCTGTACATTCCAGAGCTGCTCTCTGCTATACTGCTGAGTGCAGGACACAATAGATTGAGTTGGGATGAGATGGCTTCCTTTCCCCTCACTTGGTATTAGTCACATCATGCTACACATTCCTATACAGCACTTTGATATGGGTGCAGGTCTGATGTAGTAAAGGCCATTCTTCGTCACTCAGAAGCCACTCTCTGATATACTGCTGAGTGCAAGGCACAGTGGAGTGAGACAGCTTCATTCTGTGCCACCCGCTTGCTGTCTGCCACATCACGCTGTAAATTCCTGTACAGTGCTTTGATGAGGGTGCAGGGGCTGCTCCTCTCTACACTGCTGAGTGCAAGGCAGAGTGGAGTGAGTTTGGATGAGATGGCTTTCTTCTTCTCTCATCTGCTTGGTACTGCCCACATCACACTATACATTCCTGTATAGCACTCTGAGATGGGCACTGACTGAGAGTGCAGCAGGAGCCACTCTCAATTACACTGCTGAGTGCAGGGCATAGTGGAGTGAGTTTGGATGAGATGGTTTCATTCTCTTCCCCTCTCCTCGGTTCCACCTACATCACCCTTTATATTCCTTTGCAGCACTACAAGATGGGCATTGGCTGTGAATGACGTACGAGCTGCTCTCTGCTATACTGCTGAGTGCAGGACACAGCGGATTGAGTTGGGATGAGACGGCTTCCTTTTCCCCACTTGGTATCAGCCACATTATGCTACACATTCCTGTACAGCACTTTGATATAGTATAGGTCTGATATAGTAAAGGTCATTCTTTGTCACACTGCTGAGTGAAGGGCAAAGTGGAGTGAGGTTGGATGAGATGGCTTCTTTTTCCATATCCTGCTTGGTATCGGCCACATCATGCTATACATTCCTATACAATGCTTCGATTTGGGCACCGACTGTGATTGTAGCAGGAGCTGCTCTCAGTTACACTGGACAGTGGGTTAGGCAGCATCGTCCTTCCTCATCCCCCACCATTGGTTAGTGAGTGCAGGGCCGCAGTGTCCTCTACTGCGTATGTGTTACACACCAGGGCCACGGCCCGCCACATCATTTTATTTGGCCCACAAGAGCAGGGATGGAAAAAATCCAGACATTGAAGGACCGACTCTCCACTTTCCCCGGAGGTTGATGCTAGTGCTTGGCAGAGGTGGTGCTGCCAGCACAGGGAGTGGTACCTATCTTGGATTCAGGGCTCAAGTGCCCATCTCAGCATCGTTCTCTGCAGCAACTTCAAGGTGGTGGCACAGCTCGGACAGCCCTACCCAGGCAGCTTGGCCTCCCTTCAAGGCTTTGCAAATTTTTTTTGAGGGCAAATAGAATGCTATTGTGGCCCTCGGTGAAAATGAGTTTGACTCCCCTGCTCTACAGCACCAACAAATAGATGTCAATTCCCCCTCTATTGGCCCATATATATAAATGCCTTAGCACTAATATAGTGGTGAATGCCCAGTGTCTGACTTTATTCGGAACTTTGTGATACATTAGCGCTAATCCGTTCTTGTGTTTGGTCTGCTATGGTGCTGATGCTCGTTTACCGTAGATCCCTCGGTGCGAGGATTTCCTCGTGGTTGAAGAAAGGACCAGCAGCTTTTGCTTGAACCTGAGGGTTCTGAAGCTTTTGTATGTGTTGTACCATCTTAGTACAACCCCCACAGGTGAGCAGGACCAATACTGTCTCGTACATTTGATTCTAATACTTTACTCCATAGGAGTGCGCCTGTTCTATTTTTTCTTTAGCACTATTGCATATTAGTGTTACAAGGTCTCAGGCGTGAATGGGGAGCAGGTGTGGTAAATTTGGTGTTATCGCTCTCACACTCGCTCATGCTGGTCAAAGAAGTCCAACATGGCGCCTCATGGCAAAGAACTGTTAGATTATCTGAGAAAAAGAATTGTTGCTCTACATAAAGATGCCGAGGCTATAAGAAGATGCCGACCCCCTGACACTGAGCTGCAGCCGGGGGCCAACACCCTGACACTGAGCTGCAGCGCGGGGGCCAACACCCTGACACTGAGCTGCAGCGCGGTGCACAACACCCTGACACTGAGCTGCAGCGCGGGGGCCAACCCCCTGACACTGAGCTGCAGCGCAGGGGCCAACACCAGACAGTGGATTTACCAGACCACTCAGAACAGGCCTCGCCATGGCCGACCAAAGAAGCTGAGTGCACGTGCTCAGGGTCATATCCAGAGATGAGTGCTGCCGGCATTGCTGCAGAGGTTACAGGGGTGGGAGGTCAGCCTGTCAGTGCTCAGACCATACGCCGCACACTGCATCGGTCTGCATGGCTGTCGTCGCAGAAGGAAGCCTCTTCTAAAGATGATGCACGAGAAAACCGCAAACAGTTTGCTGAAGACAAGCAGAGTAAGAACATGGATTACTGGAACCCTGTCCTGTGCTCTGATGAGACCAAGTGTTGCAGCAGCAGCAGCAACCAGGTGAGGAGTATAAAGACAAGTGTGTCTGCCTACAGTCAGCCATGGTGGTGGGAGCGTCATGGTTTGGAGCTGCATGAGTGCTGCCGGCTGTGGGGAGCTACAGTTCATTGAGGGAAGCATGAATGTCAACACGTCCTGTGACATCCTGAAGCAGAGCAGGATCACCTCCCTTCTGGGCCGCAGGGCAGTATCCAACATGATAACGACCCCAAACACCTCCCAGACCCCCACTGCCTTGCTAAAGAGAATGAGGGTAAAGGTGCTGGACTGGCCAAGTGTCTCCAGACCTAAACCCTCTGGAGCATCTGTGGGGCCTCCTCACACGGAAGGCGGAGGAGAGCAAGGTCTCTACCATCCACCAGCTCCGTCGCAATGAAGGAGTGGACGTGGGTTCCAGTGGCTGCAACCTGTAAAGCTCTAGTGACCTCCATGCCCAAGAGAGTTAAGGCAGAGCTGGGAAATAATGGGGGCCACACAGAATACTGACATTTTGGGCACAATTTGTCCATTGTCACTTAGGGGTGTCCTCACTTTTGTCCACATTGATGACTGTGTTGAGTTAATTTGAGTATCAGCAAATTTCCCCTGTGATACAAGTTGTACACTGACTACTTTACATTGTATCACTTAGGGGTGTTCTCACTTCTGTGGTCTCTTAGGGGTGTCCTCACTTTTGTCCCCATAGACATCGATGCTGTGAGCTGTTCCCTGTGATACAAGATCTGCACTGACTACTTTACTTTGTATCACTTAGGGGTGTCCTCACTTCTGTGGTCTCTTAGGGGTGTCCTCACTTTTGTGGTCCCTTAGGGGTGTCCTCACTTTTGTCCCCATAGACATTGATGCTGTGAGTTGTTCCCTGTGATACAAGCTGTGCACTGACTACTTTACATTGTATCACTTAGGGGTGTCCTCACTTCTGTGGTCTCTTAGGGGTGTCCTCACTTTTGTCCCCATAGACATTGATGCTGTGAGTTCTTCCCTGTGATACAAGCCCGGCACTGACTACTTTACATTGTATCACTTAGGGGTGTCCTCACTTTTGTCCCATAGACATTGATGCTGTGAGTTCTTCCCTGTGATACAAGCCGGGCACTGACTACTTTACATTGTATCACTTAGGGGTGTCCTCACTTTTGTCCCCATAGACATTGATGCTGTGAGTTCTTCCCTGTGATACAAGCTGTGCACTGACTACTTTACATTGTATCACTTAGGGGTGTCCTCACTTTTGTGGTCTCTTAGGGGTGTCCTCACTTTTGTCCCCATAGACATTGATGCTGTGAGTTCTTCCCTGTGATACAAGCCTGGCACTGACTACTTTACATTGTATCACTTAGGGGTGTCCTCACTTTCGTCCCCAGCGGTTTTTTTGATGGCTGAGAGTTATTTTGAGGGCACCACATTTCCCCTGTGATACAAGCTGTGCACTAGACAGACACACATATATACAGGTAGATTGCTGCACAGACGTTTGTACCCTAATATATATATATGTGTTTATATGGAAACACAGCTGATCGGGGCATTGCAGTCCCCGTCGCTCCCGTGTCGCCCGTCTGCCTTGGATTCTGTATTCTTAGCTTAGCACCTGCACATCCTGCGAGATTCGTGTAGGTTATTTAGAAGAATGGTCATCAAAAAAACAATACACAGACCTGCAATCGGAGACGCTGACCCTACAGGCATTGCTATCCAGTGTAGCTGAGCTGAGTTTGTCATGTGCTCTCTGTGGACCACACGTAATACAACTATGAGTGTACAATAATGTACATGACAACTTCAGCTCGCCTCATCAAGCTGTCTGCAGGTAGGACGCAGCAGATACCGGGGTAGGACGCAGCAGATACCGGAGTAGGATGCAGCAGTTACCGGAGTAGGATGCAGCAGTTACCGGGGTAGGATGCAGCAGATACCGGGGGAGGATGCAGCAGATACCGGGTAGGACCCGCAGCAGATACCGGGGCAGGATGCAGCAGCTACCGGAGTAGGACGCAGCAGATACCGGCGTAGGATGCAGCAGTTACCGGGGTAGGATGCAGCAGTTACCGGGGTAGGATGCAGCAGATACCGGGGTAGGACGCAGCAGATACCGGGGCAGGATGCAGCAGATACCGGAGTAGGACGCAGCAGATACCGGAGTAGGATGCAGCAGTTACCGGGGTAGGATGCAGCAGATACCGGGGTAGGATGCAGCAGTTACCGGGGCAGGATGCAGCAGATACCGGGTAGGACGCAGCAGATACCGGGGTAGGATGCAGCAGATACCGGGGTAGGATGCAGCAGTTACTGGGGTAGGACGCAGCAGTTACCGGGGTAGGATGCAGCAGATACCGGGGTAGGATGCAGCAGTTACTGGGGTAGGACGCAGCAGATACCGGGGTAGGACGCAGCAGATACCGGGGCAGGATGCAGCAGATACCGGGGCAGGGCGCAGCAGATACCGGGGCAGGACGCAGCAGTTACCGGGGAAGGATGCAGCAGATACCGGGGTAGGATGCAGCAGATACCGGGGCAGGACGCAGCAGATACCGGGGCAGGATGCAGCAGATACCGGGGCAGGATGCAGCAGATACCGGGGCAGGACGCAGCAGATACCGTGGTAGGTCGCAGCAGATACCGGGGTAGGATGCAGCAGATACCGGGGCAGGACGCAGCAGATACCGGGGTAGGATGCAGCAGATACCGGGGAAGGAGGCAGCAGATACCGGGGTAGGACGCAGCTGATACCCGGGCAGGACGCAGCAGATCCCGGGGCAGGACGCAGCAGATACCGGGAAGGGCGCAGCAGATACCAGCGCAGGGCGCAGCAGATACCGGAGCAGGACGCAGCAGTTACCGGGGTAGGATGCAGCAGATACCGGGGCAGGACGCAGCAGATACCGGGGTAGGACGCAGCAGATACCGGGGTAGGAAGCAGCAGATACCGGGGCAGGACGCAGCAGATACCGGGGTAGGATGCAGCAGATACCGGGGTAGGATGCAGCAGATACCGGGGCAGGACGCAGCAGATACCGGAGCAGGGCGCAGCAGATACCGGGGTAGGACGCAGCAGATACCGGGGTAGGATGCAGCAGTTACCGGGGTAGGATGCAGCAGATACCGGGGCACGACGCAGCAGATACCGGGGCAGGACGCAGCAGATACCGGGGCACGACGCAGCAGATACCGGGTAGGGCGCAGCAGATACCGGAGCAGGGCGCAGCAGATACCGGAGCAGGACGCAGCAGTTACCGGGGTAGGACGCAGCAGTTACCGGGGCAGGACGCAGCAGATACCGGGGCAGGACGCAGCAGATACCGGGGCAGGACGCAGCAGATACCGGGGCAGGACGCAGCAGATACCGGAGCAGGGCGCAGCAGATACCGGGGCAGGGCGCAGCAGATACCGGGGCAGGGCGCAGCAGATACCGGGGCAGGGCGCAGCAGATACCGGAGCAGGGCGCAGCAGATACCGGGGCAGGACGCAGCAGATACCGGGTAGGACGCAGCAGATACCGGAGTAGGATGCAGCAGATACCGGGGCAGGATGCAGCAGATACCGGGGCAGGACGCAGCAGATACCGGGGCAGGACGCAGCAGATACCGGGGCAGGACGCAGCAGATACCGGGGCAGGACGCAGCAGATACCGGGCAGGACGCAGCAGATACCGGGGCAGGACGCAGCAGATACCGGGGTAGGACGCAGCAGATACCGGGGTAGGACGCAGCAGTTACTGGGGTAGGATGCAGCAGATACCGGGGTAGGACGCAGCAGTTACCGGGGAAGGACGCAGCAGATACCGGATAGGACGCAGCAGATACCGGGGTAGGACGCAGCAGATACCGGGTAGGACGCAGCAGATACCGGAGCAGGACGCAGCAGATACCGGGGTAGGACGCAGCAGATACCGGGTAGGACGCAGCAGATACCGGGCAGGACGCAGCAGATACCGGGTAGGACGCAGCAGATACCGGGTAGGACGCAGCAGATACCGGGGTAAGATGCAGCAGATACGGGGTAGGACGCAGCAGATACCGGGTAGGACGCAGCTTACCTGCAGGAGGTGCGGGCGATGCAGCAGGTGATGAGCAGGACCCAGGTGACTCTGCTTGGAAATAGATTCTACTCCGCAAACTAATTCCCAAACAGATGGCTCCTTCCTATTGGCCGGGGAGGGCAGCAGCCAGCCAATCAGAGCGGACCACATGCTGCGAGGACACATCGCACAGATCGGATAATTAACATCTAATTTACGGTAATGATATAATTCATGGAAACAGTGAAGCGCAGAGCTGTATGCACCTTACAGGCCGCCTCTATCTTATTCCGCCACTGTCGGCGGCTGGGAGGGCGGTCACCCAGCTTTCCTAGAGTCCTGAACGGTAAATCTGCCTCGATCTGTAGAAAAATAAGAAAAATCACATCACTTTTAGAGCAGGTTAATATCCATGACCCGCCGCATACGGAGCGGGCTCAGCGAGTGAACCTGCCGTATACACCCACATTCAGACTATGAGACGCACTAAAGTCTTCACCCCGATTTTAAGGAAAAAATTAATCTTAAAATCTGGTCATTTCTAGTGAATCACATAAATATACTAAACATTCTCCATCGTAGCATCAGTATAAAGCGTAAGTATATAGAGATATCACACTGAGCCTAACAAGGAGCGTAGAGGAGGAACAGAGACCCTCGAAAGTGCTCAGGACCACCACAAGAACAAACGTGGAGGAATCCCACAGATATAGAAACAGTGCCTAAAACCACTATAATAACAAAAGTACTGAATCCCACACTCCTTGCTCCCAAAACGTCAGGGATACTTGGCTTTCGGGATAAATTTATGGAAAGTGCAGAAGGTGATGTTGATTTTCTGATCTCAAACAATTTGATGAAACAAAAGCCAACACCAGTGGAGGGGGTGCACCACCCAAAAATGTCAGTGTCTCCATAGCGTGTCCTGTGGCCGTCTCCTGCTGTTCACAAGTCATTGCTGAGGCTCAGGTAGCAGTAAGAAAAAGATATATGGACCGGGCGCTCGTTTCTAGGAAGAGATTCTATTACGAATTCTAGATGCATAAAAAAACTTATTTTATTCCATTAAAAATGCCAACGGGAGTCACCCAAGCACTGCAGTAACTGGTATGAGGCGTTTCGTGCCAACCGGCACTTCCTCAGATACTCAAAAGTTACTCATTCACTGCTACCTGCACATTGTCCACCTGTCGCCGTTTTTTGGCTCCAGAGGAATAAGACTACGAGGCGGCTGTTTCAGAAGCTCCGATAGAGCTACCCACGCGATTATTGAGTGTTGTGCCTCTAAATTAAGTCGCACAACAGCATCAGGTGAGCTGCCATTTTATTTATATCTATTTTAATTAATTGTATGGACTTACACAAAAAGCGCCACCTTCTTTTTTTGTCTTTTTTGTCTGTTCTGGGCTCAGTGGCCTTTCATGGTTCTGGGCTCGGCCGCTGTTTCAGAAGCTCGGATAGAGCTACCCACACGATTATTGAATGTTTTGCCTCTAAATTAAGTCGCACAACAGCATCAGGTTAGCAGACATATTATTTATATCTATATATCTTTATTTATATCTATATATTTTATTTATATCTATCTATTTATTTATATCTATTTTAATCTTCAAAAAAGGCTCCAAGTCTTGCCCATGTAATTATAGACCAGTAAGTTTAACATCTGTTGTGGGAAAAATGTTTGAGGGGCTCATAAGGGACTATATACAGGAATATGTGGACAAACACAATATTATTAGTGATTGCCAGCATGGATTTACTAAGGACAGAAGCTGTCAGTTTTGGGATCTGTGGCCCCTCATGTTCTGGGCTCAGTGGCCTTTCATGGTTCTGGGCTCGGCCGCTGTTTCAGAAGCTCGGATAGAGCTACCCACGCGATTATTGAGTGTTGTGCCTCTAAATTAAGTCGCACAACAGCATCAGGTGAGCAGCCATTTTATTTATATCTATTTTAATTAATTGTATGGACTTACACAAAGAGCGCCACCTTCTTTTTTGTCTTTTATATTTATATTGCTGAGGCTCAATTATACTATGAAGGGCACCAGACGCCAGATTTGTGACAGGTTCATTCACTCAGGCGCACTATACACTCCTTTAACGCGCCGCTTTTCTGACATGTCACAACCAAAAGCCAACTATCCCGAACTTTTTGTAGAGTAATAAAAACATCTAAACTGCCCAAAACCAGCACAATGACAAAATAATGAGATTTCATACACATAGGACATAGAAACAGGGGGATACAGGCCACAGCACGCCCCAATGCAGACGAAGCAAAACAGTATAACTATGTGTATGAGATTTCATTATTTTGTTATTGTGCCGGTTTTTAGCCATTTGTTTCTGTTCTGCTTCTTTGCTACTTCATGATGGCATACACATGATGGCATACACATGATGGCATACACATGATGGCATATACAAGATGGCATATACATGATGTCATACACAAGATCGCATACACATGATGGCATACACATGATGGCATATACATGATGGCATACACATGATGGCATATACATGATGGCATATACATGATGGCATACACATGATGGCATATACATGATGGCATATACATGATGGCATATACATGATGGCATACACATGATGGCATACACATGATGGCATATACATGATGGCATACACATGATGGCATATACATGATGGCATATACATGATGGCATACACATGAATGCATACACATGATGGCATGATGGCATACACATGGTGGCATACACATGATGGCATACACATGATGGCATAAACATGGCATGATGGGGCATACACATGGCATGATGGCATACACATGATGGCATACACATGATGGCATATACATGATGGCATATACTTGATGGCATACACATGATGGCATACACATGGCATGATGGCATACACATGATGGCATACACATGATGGCATGATGGCATACACATGGTGGCATACACATGATGGCATACACATGATGGCATAAACATGGCATGATGGGGCATACACATGGCATGATGGCATACACATGATGGCATACACATGGTGGCATGATGGCATACACATGGTGGCATACACATGAGGGCATACACATGGCATGATGGCATATACATGATGGCATACACATGGCATGATGGCATACACATGATGGCATACACATGGCATGATGGCATACACATGGCATGATGGGGCATACACATGATGGCATACACATGATGGCATGATGGCATACACATGGTGGCATACACATGATGGCATACACATGATGGCATACACATGATGGCATACACATGGCTTGATGGGGCATACACATGATGGCATACACATGGCATGATGGGGCATACACATGATGGCATACACATGATGGCATACACATGATGGCATACACATGGCATGATGAGGCATACACATGATGGCATGATGGCATACACATGATGGCATACACATGATGAGGCATACACATGATGGCATGATGAGGCATACACATGATGGCATACACATGGCATGATGAGGCATACACATGATGGCATTATGGAATATACATGATGGCTTACATCCAAGAGTTCTTAAAGAGCTCAGCTCGGTTATCTCTGTGCCTCTGTACATGATATTTAGAGATTCCCTGGTGACTGGTATAGTACCAGGAGACTGGCGCAAAGGCAAGTATAGTTCCCATCTTCAAAAAAGGCTCCAAGTCTTGCCCAGGTAATTATAGACCAGTAAGTTTAACATCTGTTGTGGGAAAAATGTTTGAGGGGCTCATAAGGGACTATATACAGGAGAATGTTGACAAACACAATATTATTAGTGATTGCCAGCATGGATTTACTAAGGACAGAAGCTGTCAGTTTTGGGATCTGTGGCCCCTCATGTTCTGGGCTCAGTGGCCTCTCATGGTTCTGGGCTCGGTGCTCCTCACGGTTCTGGGCTCTGTGGCCCCTCAGGGTTCTGGGCTCTGTGGCCCCTCAGGTTCTGGGCTCTGTGGCCCCTCAGGTTCTGGGCTTTGTGGACCCTCAGGTTCTGGGCTCTGTGGCCCCTCATGGTTCTGGGCTCTTGGACCCTCAGGTTCTGGGCTCTGTGAACCCTCAGGTTCTGGGCTCTGTGGCCCCTCGTGGAACTGGGTTCTGTGGCCCTCATGGCTCTGTGGCCCCTCATGCTTCTGGCCTCTGTGGCCCCTCAGAATCTGGTCTCTTGGGCCCTCATGGATTCTGGGCTCTGGGGCTCCTCATGGTTCTGGTCTCTGTGGCCCCTCAGATTCTGGCCTCTGGGGCTCTCATGGTTCTGGGCTCTGGGCCCCCTCAGTTTCTGGGCTCTATGGCCCTAATGGATGTGGGCTCTGTGGACCCTAAGGATATGGGCTCTGTGGCCCCTTAGGTTCTGGGCTCTATGGCCCGTCATGGTTCTCGGCTCTGTGGCCCCTATGGTTCTGGACTCTGTGGACCCTCAGGTTCTGGACTCTGTGGACCCTCATGGTTCTGGGCTCTGTGGACCCTCAGGTTCTGGCCTCTGGGGCCCTCATGGGTTCTGGCCTCTGTGGCCCCTCATGGTTCTGGCCTCTGTGGCCCCTCATGGTTCTGGGTTCTATGGTCCTCATGGTTCTGGGCTCTGTGACACCTCAGGTTCTGGGCTCTGTGGCCCCTCACATTCTGGGCTCTGTGGCCCCTCACAATGTGGCCTTCATGGTTCTGTGCCCCCTCTGGTTCTGGCCTCTGTGGCCCCTTAGGTTCTGGGCTCTGTGGCCCCTCAGGTTCTGGGCTCTGTGGCCTCTCATGATTCTGGGCTCTGTGGCCCCACATGGTTCTGGGCTCTGTGGCCCCTCATGGTTCTGGGCTCTGTGCTCCTCTTGGTTCTGGGCACTGTGGCCCCTCATGGTTCTGGGCTCTGTGCTCCTCTTGGTTCTGGGCACTGTGGCCTCTCATGGTTCTGGGCTCTGTGACCCTCAGTTTCTGGGCTCTGTGGCCCTCATGGTTCTGGGCTCTGTGGCCCTCATGGTTCTGGGCTCTGTGGCCCCTCATGGTTCTGGCATCTGTTGCTCTTCATAGTTCTGGGCTCTGTGGCCCTCATGGTTCTGGGCTCTGTGGTCTCTTAGGTTCTGGGCTCTGTGGCTCTTCATGGTTCTGGGCTCTGTGGCCCTCATGGTTCTGGGCTCTGTGGCCTTGCAGGTTCTGGGCTCTGTGGTCTCTCAGGTTCTGGGCTCTGTGGCCCCTCAGGTTCTGGGCTCTGTGGCCTCTCATGGTTTTGGGCTCTGTGGCCCCTCAGGTTCTGGGCTCTGTGATCCCTCATGGTTCTGGGCTCTGTGATCCCTCATGGTTCTGGGCTCTGTGACCCCTCATGGTTCTGGGGCCCTCATGGTTCTGGGCTCTACGGCCCCCTTATGGTTCTGGGCTCTGTGGCCCCTCATGGTTCTGGGATCTGTGGACCCTCTGATTCTGGGCTCTGTGGCCCTCATGGTTCTGGGCTCTGTGGCCCTCATGGTTCTGGGCTCTGGGCCCCTCATGGTTCTGGGCTCTGTGGCCCACATGGTTCTGGGCTCTGTGGCCCACATGGTTCTGGGCTCTGGGCCCCTCATGGTTCTGGGCTCTGGGCCCCTCATGGTTCTGGGCTCTGTGGCCTCTCATGGTTCTGGGCTCTGTGGCCCTCATGGTTATGGGCTCTGCGGCCCCTTATGGTTATGGGCTCTGTGGTCCCTCATGGTTCTTGGTTCTGTGGTCTCTCAGGTTCTGGGCTCTGTGGCCCTCATGGTTCTGGGCTCTATGGCCTCTCATGGTTCTGGGCTCTGTGGCCTCTCATGGTTCTGGGCTCTGTGACCCCTCATGGTTCTGGGCTCTGTGACCCCTCATGGTTCTGGGCTCTGTGGCCTCTCATGGTTCTGGGCTCTGTGGCCCTCATGGTTCTGGGCTCTGAGGCCCCTGATGGTTCTGGGCTCTGTGGCCTCTCATGGTTCTGGGCTCTGTGGCCTCTCATGGTTCTGGGCTCTGTGGCCCACCTGGTTCTGGGTTCTGTGGTCTCTCCGGTTCTGGGCTCTGTGGCCGTCATGGTTCTGGGGTCTGTGGCCCCTCATGGTTCTGGTTCTGTGTCTCCCTCATGGTTCTGGGCTCTGTGGCCCTTTCATGGTTCTGGGCTCTGGGGCCCCTCATGGTTCTGGGCTCTGTGGCCTCTCCATGTTCTGGGCACTGTGGCCTCTCATGGTTCTGGGCTCTGTGACCCTCAGTTTCTGGGCTCTGTGGCCCTCATGGTTCTGGGCTCTGTGGCCCTCATGGTTCTGGGCTCTGGGCCCCTCATGGTTTGGGCTTGTGGCCCTCATGGTCTGGTTGTGGCCTCTCAGGTTCTGGCTCTGTGGCGCTCATGGTTCTTGGCTCTGGTGCCTGTCATTGTTCTGGGCTCTGTGGCCTCTCATGGTTCTGGGCTCTGTGGCCTCTCATGGTTCTGGGCTCTGTGGCCCCTCAGGTTCTGGGCTCTGTGATCCCTCATGGTTCTGGGCTCTTTGATCCCTCATGGTTCTGGGCTCTTTGATCCCTCATGGTTCTGGGCTCTGCGGCCCCTTATGGTTCTGGGATCTGTGGACCCTCAGGGTTATGCGATCTGTGGACCCTCTGATTATGGGCTCTGTGGCCCTCATGGTTCTGGGCTCTGTGGCCCTCATGGTTCTGGGCTCTGTGGCCCCTCATGGTTCTGGGCTCTGTGGCCTCTCATGGTTCTGGGCTCTGGGGCCCCTCATGGTTCTGGGCTCTGGGGCCCCACATGTTTCTGGGCTTTGGGGCCCATCATGGTTCTGGGCTCTGAGGCCTCTCAAGGTACTGGGAGCTGGGGCCACTCATGGTTCTGGGCTCTGTGGCCTCTCTTGGTTCTGGGCTCTGGGGCCCCTCATGGTTCTGGGCTCTGGGGCCCCTCATGGTTCTGGGCTGTGGGGCCCCTCATGGTTCTGGGCTCTGTGGCCTCTCATGGTTCTGGGCTCTGTGGCCCCTCATGGTTCTGGGCTCTGTGGCCTCTCATGGTTCTGGGCTCTGGGGCCCTCACGGTTGCTGCGCAACTTTTCTTATTTCAGGCACAGCTGCAGCATCCTCGCGTCTCCTAGCAACGGTCTGGACCATCTCGTGACGTCAGTTACCCCGCCCCTTTCCGGCCGTTGCCGCCCATTCTCTTGATGACGCAGCACGCACGTCCCGGCGTCTGTGTGATTCCATACTCCCAAGATGGCGTCTATCATGGAGGGGCCACTGAGTAAATGGACGAACGTGATGAAGGGCTGGCAGTACCGCTGGTTTGTGCTGGACTACAATGCAGGACTGCTCTCCTACTACACGGTGAGTGGAGTGCGCGAGCGGCGCGGCGGCCATGACACCTCCCGCCGGTGCCTGAGAGACCTTAGCCGTCAGTCGCGAAGCTGCTGGGCTGCAGCCAATCACAGCGCAGACAGGTCAGGGCTGCAGCCAATCGGGACAGGTGTGTGATATGGCTGTGACCAATGGCAGCGCGCCTGCTGCTGGCTCCAGCCAATCAACGTGCAGGCGGGCTGTGTGTGGCGGCCGCACCCGTGTGTGAGCCTCGCTGTCCTCAAAGGCTCCGTCACCTTCTCAGGAGATTTACTAACTTATTGTAGGAAGTGTCCGCAGCGGCCCCGGGTCACGTCAGCAAGGCCGCCCGCAATAGGGAAGCCCCGCAGTCTCCTCTGCTCCTGGGAAAGCTGAGTGACAGTGTCTGCTGTGTGTGACTCCTGCTGTCACCCAGCTTTCCCAGGGTCAGAGGGGACAGCGTATGACTCGTGCTGTCACCCAGCTTTCCCAGGGTCAGAGGGGACAGCGTATGACTCGTGCTGTCACCCAGCTTTCCCAGGGTCAGAGGGCAACCTGGTTTTTATAAAACTTTCTGCTGTCACACCCGGGGCCTTTCCCCCCAGGGGTCAGAGGGGACAGTGTGTGACCCCTGCTGCCCCCCAGCTTTCCCAGGGTCAGAGGGGACTGTGTTTGACTCCTGCTGTCACCCAGCTTTCCCAGGGTCAGAGGGGACAGTGTGTGACTCCTGCTGTCACCCAGCTTTCCCAGGGTCAGAGGGGACAGTGTGTGACTCCTGCTGTCACCCAGCTTTCCCAGGGTCGGAGGGGACAGGGTGTGACTCCTGCTGTCACCCAGCTTTCCCAGGGTCGGAGGGGACAGCGTCTGACTCGTGCTGTCACCCAGCTGTCCCAGGGTCTGAGGGGACAGCGTATGACTCGTGCTGTCACCCAGCTTTCCCAGGGTCGGAGGGGGACAGCGTATGATCTCTGCTGGGTCACCAAGCTTCCCCCCCAGGGTCAGAGGGGACAGCGTGTGACTCCTGCTGTCACCCAGCTTTCCCAGGGTCAGAGGGGACGGTGTATGCCTCCTGCTGTCACCCAGCTTTCCCAGGGTCAGAGGGGACGGTGTATGACTCCTGCTGTCACCCAGCTTTCCCAGGGTTAGAGGGGACAGTGTCTGCCATATGTGACTCCTGTTGTCACCCTGCTTTCCCAGGATCAGAGGGGCATTGTCTGCCGTGTATGACTCCTGCTGTCACCCAGCTTTCCCAGGGTCAGAGGGGACTCTGTCTGCCGTGTATGACTCCTGCTGTCATCCAACTTTCCCAGGGTCAGAGGGGACTCTGTCTGCCGTGTATGACTCCTGCTGTCACCCAGCTTTACCAGGGTCAGAGGGGACTGTGTCTGCCGTGTATAACTCCTGCTTTCTCAGGATCGGAGGGGCATTGTCTGCCGTGTATGACTCCTGCTGTCACCCAGCTTTCCCAGGGTCAGAGGGGACTGTGTCTGCTGTGAATAACACCTGCTGTCACCAAGCTTTCCCAGGATCAGAGGGGACAGTGTCTGCCGAGTATGACTCCTGCTGTCATCCAACTTTCCCAGGATCAGAGGAGACAGTGTTTGCAGTGTATGACTCCTGCTGTCACCCAGCTTTTCCAGGGTCGGAGAGGACAGAGTATGACTCCTGCTGTCAACCAGCTTTCCCAGGATCAGAGAGGACAGCGTATGACTCCTGCTGTCACCCAGCTTTTCCAGGGTCGGAGAGGACAGCGTATGACTCCTGCTGTCAACCAGCTTTCCCAGGGTCGGAGGGGACAGCGTATGACTCGTGCTGTCACCCAGCTTTCCCAGGGTCGGAGGGGACAGCGTATGACTAGTGCTGTCACCCAGCTTTCCCAGCGTCGGAGGGGACAGCGTATGACTCGAGCTGTCACCCAGCTTTCCCAGGGTCGGAGGGGACAGCGCTTGACTCGTGCTGTCACCCAGCTTTACCAGGCTCGGAGGGGACAGCGTATGACTCGTGCTGTCACCCAGCTTTCCCAGGGTCGGAGGGGAAGGTATGATTTCGTGCTGTCACCCAGCTTTCCCAGGGTCGGAGGGGACAGCGTTGAATCGTGCTGTCACACCAGCTTTCCCAGGGTGGGAAAGGGGACAGCGTAATAAACCGTGCTGTCACCCAGCTTTCCCAGGGTCGGACGGGGACAGGTATGCCCTCGTGCTGTCACCCAGCTTTCCCAGGGTCGGAGGGGACAGCGTATGACTCGTGCGGGTCACCCAGCTTTCCAGGGTCGGAGGGGACAGCGTATGACTGTGCTGTCACCCAGCTTTCCAGGGTCGGGGGGACGCGTATGACTCGTGCTTTTCCCGCTTTCCCAGGGTCGGAGGGGACGCGTATGATCGTGCTGTCACCCAGCTTTCCCAGGGTCGGAGGGGACAGCGTATGACTCGTGCTGTCACCCAGCTTTCCCAGGGTTTCGGAGGGGACACGTATGACTCGTGCTTCACCCACTTCCCGGGTCGGAGGGGACGGCGTATGACTCGGTGTCACCCAGCTTTTCCCAAGGGTCGGAGGGGAACAGCGTATGACTCGTGCTGTCACCCAGCTTTCCCAGGCGGAGGGGACGCGTATTCGGCTGTCACCCAGCTTTCCAGGTCGGAGGGACAGCGTAGGGACTCTTGCTGTCACCCAGCTTTCCCAGGGTCGGATGGGGACAGCGTATGACTCGGGGCTGCCCACCCAGCTTTCCAGGGTCGTGAGGGGACCAGCGTAATGACTCGTGCTGTCACCAGTTTCCAGGGTCGGGAGGGGACAGCGTTAGACTCGTGCTTCACCAGCTTTCCAGGGTCGGAGGGGACGGTATGACTCGTGTGTCCCAACGACGGGGGACGCGTGCGGTGTCACCCGGCCCCGGGGACGCGTAGGCTCTGCTGCCCCCAGCTTTCCCAGGTGGGGAGGGGTAACGTTGGGGAACTCCCATAGAACGGAATGGAGAGAACACGGCGCTCCCCTGTACTGGGAACTCTCATAGAGCGGAATGGAGAATAGAGCACTGGCCGGGCTGTTGGTAGTGCGCTTGTGTCTGGCAGTATCTATGTGAGGTCACAGCCTCTTGGATTGTATTTCCCTGACTCTGATCCCTCATACCCGGCGCTCGTCTCAGTGATAACTTTCCTGTAGTAAAATGGTCACATCCGGCTTTTTCTCACCTTGATACAATAATCAAGGCATTTAGGTAGAACAGACACTGACAAGCAAAAGGGTAACAATGTTCTGCATTTATGACTTTCAGGCTCCATATCTCACCGTCCACTACAGCTTTGTACATGAGACTCCATCATGTTATAGACAATCCCCTTTTCCCCGTTTTTTATACATCTATGTGACCTGGAAGGATTTAGCATCTGCCAGTTCTGCAGATTCTTTCCTGTAACTGCATTGTTACTGTTTTGCTCCTAGTATTTGGTGACTCCCCCTTTGGCTTTCAGCTCTGCCTGAATCTTTCTGGGCTCCGGATCAGATTCAAGCAGGTCTCCCCTGAAATCTGCTCCCCGCTCTCTTCTCCACGTCCCCAATGTTGGTGCAGACTGGACTTGGGTGTGAATCCAGCTTTGTCTTCTCCTCTCCCCACAAGTGTTGGATTGGGTTGAGATCTGGGGACTGTGGAGGCCGATCCAGTGACTGCACCTCATGGTCACTGACCCCTTCCTTCTCCAACCTTGGCGTCTGCTCCAGGTCGTTGTCCTGCTGGACACTGTCGCCCTCTTCATCCCCATAGTCCTCGAATGGATGAAGTACTTTATCTTGTAGGAGCCTCACAAAGAGCTCAGCATTGAGGTCACATCCATCCTGGTCAAGTATCGGCGGTGACCACAGAGGCGACATCTCCGGGGTAGAGGAGCCGCCGCCTCCGGGTCTACAGTCATGGCCAAAAGTTTTGAGAATGATACAAATGTTAATTTTTACAAAGTCTACTGCATCAGGTTTATTAATGGCAATTTGCATATTCTCCAGAATGTTATAAAGAGTGATCGTTAAAGCAATTAATTGCCAAAGTAATAGTTGCCTAGAAAATGAAACTTTTTCCCCCCAAAACACATTTCCCCTTCATTGCAAGGCCTGCCTTAAAGGACAGCTAAAAATTGTTTCAGTGATTGCTCCCTTACACAGGTGTGGGTGTTGAAAGAGGACAGGGCTGGAGATCAATTGTCATGATTAAGTAAGAATCACACCACTGGACACTTTAAAAGGGGTGGTGCTTGGCATCATTGTTTCTCTTCTGTTAACCATGGTTATCTCTAAAGAATTCCGTAGGGATTCAGTAAGGCATAGGATTGATGATACAGCGGTACCAGTGGATAAAAGATATATCCTTTATTGCCATGACTAAGGGTGGTTTTTCCACCTGAAACGCGTCGGCGTCTTCATGGGTTTTTCTTTTTGTCTGTTATGCCATCATGGGTTACCCTGTATTTTACGGATTTGCAATAAAGGATATATCTTTTATCCATTGGTACCGCTGTATCATCAATCCTATGCCTTATTGAATCCCTACGGACTGCTCTGACCGGGATACGTGCAGAGGCCATTACAAGAATTGGTGAGCTGGTTCATTTTTTTTTTGTTTTATCTCTAAAGAAACACGTGCAGTCATCATTGCACTGCACAAAACTGGCCTAACAGGGAAGAGTATCGCAGCTAGAAAGATTGCACCTCAGTCAACAATCTATCGCATCATCAAGAAATTCAAGGAGAGAGGTTTCCATTGTTGCCAAAAAAGGCTCCAGGGCGCCCAAGAAAGACCAGCAAGCGCCAGGACCGTCTCTTAAAAGTGTTTCAGCTTGGGAATCGGGCTGGCAGCAGTGCAGAGCTTGCTCAGGAATGGCAGCAGGCAGGTGTGAGTGCATCTGCATGCACTGTGAGGCGGAGACTCATGGAGCAATGGCCTGGTGTCAAGGAGGGCAGGAAAGAAGCCACTTCTCTCCAGTAAAAATCATCATGTACAGTCTGATATTCTGCCAAAGGTACATGGAGTGGATGCTGGGGACTGGGGTAAAGTCATTTTCTCTGTGAATCCCCTTTCCGAATGTTTGGAACATCTGGAAAACAGCTTGTTCGGAGAAGACAAGGTGAGCGATACCACCAGTCTTGTCTCATGCCAACTGTAAAGCATCCAGAAAACCATTCATGTGTGGGGTTGCTTCTCATCCAAGGGAATCGGCTCTCTAACAGTCTTGCCTAAAAACACATCCATGAATAAAGAATGGTACCAGAATGTCCTTCAAGAGCAACTTCTCCCAACCGTCCAAGAGCAGTTCGGTGATCAACAATGCCTTTTCCAGCATGATGGAGCACCTTGCCATAAAGCAATGGTGATAACTAAATAGCTCAGGGAACAAAACATAGAGATTTTGGGTCCATGGCCTGGAAACTCCCCAGATCTTAATCCCATTGAGAACTTGTGGTCAATCATCAAGAGACGGGTGGACAAACAAAAACCAACAAATTGTGACAAAATGCAAGCATTGATTGTGCAAGAATGGACGGCTATCAGTCAGGATTTGCTCCAGAAGGTGATTGAGAGCATGCCAGGGAGAATTGCAGAGGTCCTGAAGAAGGGTCAACACTGCAAATATTGACTTGCTGCATTAACTCATTGTAACGGTCAATAAAAGCTTTTGTTACTCATAATCTGATTGCACTTGTATTTCTGTATGTGATAAAAACATCTGACAAACACACATAAAACCAGAGGGCAACAGATCAGGGGAAAATAGAAGATTTGTGTCATTCTCAAAACTTTTGGCCATGGCTGTAGAGGAGCCGCCTCTGGGTCAGTCGGCTCTGAGGCTTCATCTTCTCTGAGAACCTTCTGCTGAAATCTGCTCGCTCTGTTTGCTGTGGGAGCGGCGTCTTCTCCTGCGGTGACGCTCTGCCTGCTCCATGGCATCCATTACCCTCCTCATCTGATGAGGCTGAAGATCTGGGAGCAGCGGCGGCCGCACCCAACTCCTGCTCTGGCCCCGCATTGACCAACTGGGACAATTTATTTTATATTTTGGGAGTTGGTCCATTTTGTTCCGATTCCACCATCTTCAGAAAACACGCAGTCATTTGCAGTGGAGCAGAGACACAGGAATGAGCCAAATGTCCGGACGGGAAGTGTTCTGGGAGTTGCAGCTCTGCACCGCGCTCATCAGATAAGAAACCAGTGCAGACGTAAAGGGGAGTAATTGCCATTAGCACCAATCACTGATATTTCCAAGCTGCTGACAGCCCACGGTGATGGCGGGAGTCACCTCGAGGGAGGACCCTGTGCGCCTCGTCCACCGCTCCCCAGCTCTGCAAACATCCACCGTCATCTGAGAAGCTGGTGGGAGGCGCTGCTGGGGATTCGGCTCCCTCTGCCGCGGCAGAAAATACCTGAAATCCTTAGAAACTAAAATAAAGAACAAGCCGTAGGAATCCGCCTCCTGCTTTTGCTCTGGTCTTCCTGGAAACGCAGGGTTTGACACTGGACAGTAGTTTCCTCTCTTTCGTGTGACCCTACAGGGCTTGACGCCAGCAAATCAGGATATCAAAGGCTGCAATGCAAAGTCCATCTAATTGTGTGAATGTTGAGGGGTTTTCTAGGCGCCACGCGCCCAATGTCAATGTGTTCCCGTTTTCTTTATTCCAATAGACACAAGTTTTGTGCGCATGACGGGTTTCGCAAAAAATTTGACGTGGGATTCCTTGTTTAAAGGGGTCGTCCCCCCTACACGATCCCCCCACCTCAGTCTGTTTTTCTTATTTGTTTTGAATTCAGGGGTGTGTTTATGGTACTAGTATCTGCGTAGAAGCTGGTCTGTAGCTATAGAACCAGTGCTGACAGCCTATCCGGGGAAAAAGAGAACAGGGCTGGCTTACGACAGTGGGCAGCCTATAGGGGAGTACACAGGTTGGCTTTTGCAACCTGCTGCAGCCATCCCGGGGAGAGAGAAAGGCTGTAGTATAGCAAACAGGCGGCCCGCCCATCAGAGGGAAGAGACAGGTATGCAGTATAGTCCCAGCACATGCACCTCAGAGGATCAAACAGGTCTGTAGCTATTCAACAGGCATGTGCAGCTATCAGATGAGTAGAACAGGTCTGTAGCTATAGCGACCAGCTGCAGCCTATCAGAGAGAGAGAGAACAGGTCTGTAGCTATAGCGGTGCCAGTGCTGGTCGCTATAGCTACAGACCAGTCCTCCTCACTGATAGGCAGCCATGCTGGGCATCAGGAGAGAGAGAACAGGTCTATAGCTATAGCAACCAGTGCTGGCAGCCCATCAGGAGAGAGAGGAGAACAGGTCTGCAGCTATAGCAACCAGCACTGGCAGCCTATCAGGAGAGAGAACAGGTCTGTAGCTATAGCGACCAGGGCTGGCAGCCTATCAGGAGAGATCACACAGGTCTGTAGCTATAGCAACCAGTGCTGGCAGTCTATCAGGAGAGAGAGAACAGGTCTGTAGCTATAGCGACCAGCACTGGCAGCCTATCAGGAGAGAGAGAGAACAGGTCTGTAGCTATAGCAGGCTGCCAGTGCTGGTCCGCTATAGCTACAGACCTGTTCTCTCTCCTGATAGGCTGCCAGTGCTGGTCATTCAGAGAGAGAGAACAGGTCTTTAGCTATAGCAACCAGTGCTGGCAGCCCATCAGGAGAGAGAGAGAACAGGTCTGCAGCTATAGCAATCAGCACTGGCAGCCTATCAGGAGAGATCACACAGGTCTGTAGCTATAGCAACCAGTGCTGGCAGCCTATCAGGAGAGATTAAACAGGTCTATAGCTATAGCAACCAGTGCTGGCAGCCTATCAGGAGAGATCGAACAGGTCTGTAGCAATAGCAACCAGTGCTGTCAGCCTATCAGTAGAGACCGAACAGGTCTGTAGCTATAGCGACCTGAGGAGCTGATTCAGCCAATACAAGTGGGGATATTTAGGAATAGGTTAATGGACACTTCATTAATGGTGACTTTATTTTGCAAGATCTTTAACATAAAAAGCAGCGATCCCTGTAGTGAGATGACCCCTTTAAATCTTTGTGTAATCCGACGGCCGTTTGTTGGAACCCAAGTGCGGATTTTCCACATCAGAGCATTCATATAAAGAACGGACATTTCCATTCTTCTGAGCGGCTCCTCGTCGCCTCCTGCTTAGGAAAGTGTGACGCGAGCTCCCCCTGTTTGAAATTAGGATAACTCGCCTACAAATCTGGGGTCACTTCTCTCCAGAAATCTGAGGCGTTTCCTTGGACTTCTGCCTCGGGTTACAAATCGTGATTTTTTTGATAGCGAAAATCCAATGTGTGAATAGACCTTTAAGGAGATATCTGCACTTTATGCGTCTGGTGGATTTTCAAATCGGCAGTCAATTTTACAGAAGACGGATTTGTGGCAGCAGAAAGGTGACGATAAAGGGGTTTTCTCACCGTGCAGCTTCATTAAGTCTCAGGCAGCTTTTCAGTAGCTCTGCCTCTGTCAGGCTGTGGGTGGTTCTATAGTGGTGATTGGCATATTTAGATTCTTTGTAACTGAGATATAACAAAGATGTAAGTGCGGGAGGTTTAATCTGCAGTAAACAAAGCTACAAGCGCTCTGAGGAGTGGGAACCATGGCGGATCTGTAAGTGAAAGCTCATCCGTTTGGGGTCTGTCGACACGATAAGGATTTCCCTTAGGAAATTCACACAGATCCCAGATTATAAAAAACAATTGTAAAACCATCTGCTTAGACCTCAGTAGAAAATCCGCATCGTCGCCCGAATTCAATAAACTTAGTACCTGTTCAATCGGTCGCTGGATTTCACTCAGAGAACAGCACAAAGTTTACTACTGAAGTCAATGGGATGAAAAACGAGCAGGAAGCTTTGTGCACATTTTTGCTGTGGATCCGCGTCCAAAAACTCAAGAGTGCTTAAAGGGGCCGTCTCACTACAGGGATCGCTGCTTTTTATATTAAAGATCTTGCAAAAACAAGTCCCTTTGCAATATGTGTCCATTACCAGTGTCCTACCTGTTCCTAGATATCCCCTCTTGTATGGGCTGCATCAGCTCCTCAGGTCACTATAGCTACAGACCTGTAGGATCTTTCCTGATAGGCTGCCAGCACTGGTTGCTATAGCTACAGACCTGTTCGATCTCTCCTGATAGGCTGCCAGCAATGGTTGCTATAGCTACAGACCTGTTCACACTCTCCTGTGGCTGCAGCATGGTTGCTATAGCTAGAGTTATTCCTGAAGGCTGCAAGCACTGGTTGCTATAGCTACAGACCTGTTTGATCTCTCCTGATAGGTTGCCAGCACTGGTCATTATAGCTACAGACCTGGTTGATCTCTCCTGATAGGCTGCCAGCGCTGGTCGCTATAGCTACAGACCTGGCTTTTATTGCAGCCTAGTGGAAGCCACTAAACACGCCCCTGAATTCAAAGTGAAACCAAGAAAACAGGACTAAGGTAGAATGAGTCTATATAGTGAGACAACCCCTTTAATGATGCGAAACAGACTGAAAACCCAAACTGCGGCAAAAAAACGGAGTTAAAAATTCTCAGGTTTTTGTGCAAAATTCTCATCGGACGACACGGTTTAAGGATTCAGAATCCGACGAGTATTTAGTTGTGTGGACGCTGCGTTAGAGAGAAGTTTTCTGAATGAGCCCGAACCATAGTGATATCACCCCCTGCTCTCTGATTGGGGAGGTACAGACAGAAACCATAGAAATCTGTGTCGGAGCAGATAAAATCTCTCATCTCATGACCAGGGTAATATCAGAAGAGCAATGTATTTGGAAAAAAGTCTTCCGTTCCTTGTCCCTAGGTGTGAAAAGCGAATGTAGTGAGAAAACCCCTTTAATGGCAGAAACTGCCTGTCGGGCCACATTCATGAGAAGAGCTCTGTTGCACATTTGACGGGCCGCCCGCAATGCTCTGTAGGTTGGGTTTTTGAGCCGCGCCGGGGTTTGTCTGCTGGTGACGCCGATATCAACAGAACCGATCTCGTGCGTTTGTGGTGGGAAGTTTCTGCTAGGCTTGATCATAAGAGCAGGTTCACACGATGGCTGCGGGTTCCGACGCGGTGACCGCGGCCAAATCGCGCCCACTTTATTAACATGGTTTCCTATGGGAAACCGCGTTAATATTCACACGCCGCAGCTTTGGGGCCGTGGCCAAACCCGCGCGTGTGGAGAACTCTCCTGTCAATTCTTGACAGGGAGTGCTCTGCGCGCCGGCTGCGCGTGCTGCCGCGGCGAGGTTTGCCCCCTGCTATTAATTTGCACGGGGGCAAACACTCGCTGCAAGCCGCGCCCCACCGGCGCCGAGACCATGCCTTGCGGCGAGGTTCGAGGTTTTGGCCGCAGCAAAACCCGCTGCCAAAACCGCCGTGTGAACAGGGCCGAAGAGAATGTTCACCTGTTGCCACCTGCGTCGTTTGAGTGTTCTCTACTAAAGTTCCTGCTCACTCCGTGTGGAGCAGACGCGTTTCTCGCATTCGGTTTCACAGGCGGGTTGCAGTCCGTCTAGTTCTTGCCTTTTGATTGTGGCTGCATTCAGTCAATGTGCACGTTTTGGGCGCGTTTTGCGTGAGGATTTTACCCGTCCCGTTGACCTCAGTAGTACATTTTCCCGCGTTTCCCGGTGGATACGACCGATGAATGAACAGGTTCATGGTTACTTTGACCGCGCATCGAAAATACGTGTGAACTGCAAAGCGATTTTTCTATTGAGGTCGGTGGGAGCGGTTTTCTTTCAGTTCATAATGAGAATTTCAAGGCAAACTAGAAATCCTGGTGGATGAAGTGAAGCGCGGGGGATTGTGCTGCTTGTATTGATCCATGACAAACGGACGCTGCAGCCTGTTTCCAGAGCGGAAGGCGATGTTGTGGGTTCGGTCGCCCCTCGTCACGGGTGCACAGCGCTCCCTGAAGTAGGAGGATTTGCTGATTCGTCTTTCTTGCTCGATGTGTGTTTTATCCTGATGTTAAAGGGTTACTCTCCCCTCCTGACTTCTGGGTTCGCAGATGGGAGCAACCCGGCCATAGAGGTGGAGAGGTGGCAGGGCTGTGGAGTCGGTGCCTATTTTGCAGAAATCTGAGTTGTTATAAAATGTGTCGACTCCGACTCCCAAAATATATAATAAGTTGTCCCAGTTCAATGCGGCGCCAAGAGTAAAAGGAATTGGGTCCGGCCGCTGCTGCTGCTCCCATATCTTCAGCCTTATCACATGAGGAGTGTAATTGATGACACGGAGCAGGCAAAGCGCTGCCCCAGGGGAAAAGATTCCAATCCCAGGGCAAAGAGATTTCCGCAAACGGAGCGAGCAGATTTTAGCAAAATGTTTCACTTTCAAAGAAATAGAAGAGTTCAACCGTTCATCAGACCTGACTGTGCCTGAGGCGACTCTTTTAGACCATGTTCACACGGCTTAAAATTGGACGTATCTCAGTCCGTAATTACAGGCCGGAGTGCGCGACTTACAGCTGGAATACGTCCCAGTCATTACTGTAATGGACAGTTCTCATAGAGAACTATGGATCACGTCTCCTCTCCCTGCTCGCACAATACGGCGCGGGGAGAGGAGTGACATGTGAATTACTAGCGGCATATACGCACCGCTGATAATGATAGTCTATGGGCCGGCGAGGTGCCAGCCAACCACTCCTGCCCCGCCCCCGTCCACACGGCGTAATTATGCCCCGCAAATAAGCCATGTGAACATAGCCTTACACCCGGAGATTGTAGAGATGTTGCCCCTGTGGTCACCGCTTTTCCCCCAAGTTAGTGTAGAGAGACCGTTCTCTAGCCTGGAAATAATGAGCTCATATGTGAAGGATCTGATGGGGGCGATACTATTCCTCAGAACAAATTCACAGACTCCACAAATGTTATTCAGGACGGTTTTGTTGAAAATAATACTTTTGCCTATTTACTGCAATGTTTTCATATTTATGATTTATTAAAGTTTTTTTGTGTTCTAAAGTCGTATCCAATAAATATATTTTACATTGATGAGCAAAAGGGTAACTGTAACCTGTGGAGCTGTTCTGTATGACCCGGGCCGGGGCCGTGTGTGCCGAGCTGTTCTGTATGACCCGGGCCGGGGCCGTTTGTGCCGAGCTGTTCTGTATGACCCGGGCCGGGGCCGTGTGTGCCGAGCTGTTCTGTATGACCCGGGGCCGTGTGTGCCGAGCTGTTCTGTATGACCCGGGGCCGTGCGTGTGTGCCGAGCTGTTCTGTATGACCGGGGCCGTGTGTGCCGAGCTGTTCTGTATGACCCGGGGCCGTGTGTGTCCGAGCTGTTCTGTATGACCCGGGGCCGTGTGTGCCGAGCTGTTCTGTATGACCCCGGGCCGTGTGTGCCGAGCTGTTCTGTATGACCCGGGGCCGTGGGTGCCGAGCTGTTCTGTATGACCCTGGGCCGTGTGTGCCGAGCTGTTCTGTATGTCCCGGGGCCGTGTGTGCCGAGCTGTTCTGTATGACCCGGGGCCGTGTGTGCCGAGCTGTTCTGTATGACCCGGGCCGGGGCCGTGTGTGCCGAGCTGTTCTGTATGACCCGGGCCGGGGCCGTGTTTTCCGAGCTGTTCTGTATGACCCGGGCCGGGGCCGTGTGTGCCGAGCTGTTCTGTATGACCCGGGCCGGGGCCGTGTGTGCCGAGCTGTTCTGTATGACCCGGGCCGGGGCCGTGTGTGCCGAGCTGTTCTGTATGACCCGGGGCCGTGTGTGCCGAGCTGTTCTGTATGAACATATGTGCGGGGTCTAGGTCATATTTGTGGCCATGTGTGCATGAGGCCTTGTACAGACTCGGGTCAATACAAGAAGAGGGGGCATCACCTATAACCTGTGGAGCCCATAGCAGACCCTCCGGGTGGACCGACCTGGGGGGGGGGGGGGGGAAGTGTCGAGGTCGCTCCTGTTAATCTCCCCATTTTAGAAACCTTTGGAGAAGGATACTGAGCAGCGCTTGCTTTTCCCCTGGATGGGCCGTCTGAGGGCAGCGGAGCACTCGCCCTACAAATCCGATAAGGAATCATTTGCAAGTCATATACTTTCTTTTGAGGAAAGGATTATGTGATAACTCCGCCTGTACCGAGAGCTGCGGCGGCGGGGAGGCTCGGATAACTCCGCCTGGACAGAGAGCTGCGGCGGCGGGGAGGCTCGGATAACTCCGCCTGGACAGAGAGCTGCGGCGGCGGGGCGGCTCGGATAACTCCGCCTGGACAGAGAGCTGCGGCGGCGGGGAGGCTCGGATAACTCCGCCTGTACCGAGAGCTGCGGCGGCGGGGCGGCTCGGATAACTCCGCCTGTACCGAGAGCTGCGGCGGCGGGGAGGCTCGGATAACTCCGCCTGGACAGAGAGCTGCGGCGGCGGGAGGCTCGGATAACTCCGCCTGGACAAGAGAGCTGCCGGCGGCGGGGAGGCTCGGATAACTCCGCCTGTACCGAGAGCTGCGGCGGCGGGGCGGCTCGGATAACTCCGCCTGTACCGAGAGCTGCGGCGGCGGGGCGGCTCGGATAACTACCGCCTGTACCGAGAGCTGCGGCGCGGGGCGGCTCGGATAACTCCGCCTGGACCGAGAGCTGCGGTGGCGGGGAGAGGCTCGGATAACTCCGCCTGGACAGAGAGCTGCGGCGGCGGGAGGCTCGGATAACTCCGCCTGGACCGAGAGCTGCGGTGGCGGGGAGGCTCGGATAACTCCGCCTGGACAGAGAGCTGCGGCGGCGGGGAGGCTCGGATAACTCCGCCTGGACAGAGAGCTGCGGCGGCGGGGAGGCTCGGATAACTCTGCCTGGACAGAGAGCTGCGGCGGCGGGGCGGCTCGGATAACTCCGCCTGGACAGAGAGGCTGCGGCGGCGGGGCGGCTCGGATAACTCTGCCTGTACCGAGAGCTGCGGCGGCGGGGCGGCTCGGATAACTCCGCCTGGACAGAGAGCTGCGGCGGCGGGGCGGCTCGGATACCTCCGCCTGTACCGAGAGCTGCGGCGGCGGGGCGGCTCGGATCACTCCGCCTGTACCGAGAGCTGCGGCGGCGGGGCGGCTCGGATAACTCCGCCTGGACCGAGAGAGCTGCGGCGGCGGGGCGGCTCGGATAACTCCGCCTGGACAGAGAGCTGCGGCGGCGGGGCGGCTCGGATAACTCTGCCTGGACAGAGAGCTGCGGCGGCGGGGCGGCTCGGATAACTCCGCCTGGACCGTGGGCGGGGGTGGGGGCGGCTCGGATAACTCCGCCTGGACCGGGGGTTGGGGGTGGCTCGGATAACTCCGCCTGGACCGAGAGCTGCGGCGGCGGGGCGGCTCGGATAACTCCGCCTGGACCGAGAGCTGCGGCGGCGGGGCGGCTCGGATAACTCCGCCTGGACAGAGAGCTGCGGCGGCGGGGCTGTAATGGTGCAGCTGGGGAATTCACTCAGTAAATGATGATGGGGTCATTGCTCCGATCTGTGTGGGGGACAGGAGCGTCTTTCTGAGTACAGTGCTCCGTGTATCATGTAGATGTGGAATAGAAGCAGTCTGTGTGATGGGTTCAGAGCAGGGGGTCACGCTTCATTTTACCAAGGGGCTCTACAGCATTTTAGTTGATATCAAAGGGTTGTCAGAGCATGGGGAGCCCGGGCAGGGCTGTGGGAGCGTGGCCGGGAGGGGGGGGGGGGGGGGCCTGGGCAGGGCTGTGGAGGAGCGTGGGGGGGGGGGGGGGGCTGGGCAGCCTGTGGGAGCGTGGCCGGGGGGGCCTGGGTAGGGCTGTCGGGCCGGGGGCCCGTTAGGGCTGTTGGAGTTGTGACATCGCCTGTTGCTGAAAGGAGCAGTAAATCCAAGATGGCGTCCACTCCCCGTGCGCTCACCTTCACCTCTGCCAAGTGCAGGGATAGTGGAGAGCCGGCTCTTCTGTGTCCATCCTTATGGGCCCCATGAAATGATGCGCCGGGCCCGGTTGACACATGGTCTCTCAAGGGAACCTGTCAGCGGCTCAGACTCCCCTCCAATCCCTCTGGCAGTGATCACATCACGCTGGTCATGCCTCCATGATGACTGTCAGGACTTGCTGGTGGCTGCAGGGTGTCCACCACGATGTCTGTGTCTACAGCTGACGATGGGTCAGGACTTGCTGGCAGTGCTGTGGAGTCGGTGAGGCTCTGCCGCCCTCATACTCGGCGCTTGGCTCAGTGATAACGTTCCTGTAGTAAGATGGTGACATCCGCCTTTCTCTCACCTTATGATACAATAATAAAGATATATTTATTGGAAAAACTTTAGACACAAAAAACTGTAATAAATTGTAACTATGAAAAACGCTGCAGAAAGTGGGAAAAACCAGTTTCCAACAAAACCATCTTGAATGACATTTGTGGAGTCTATGAATTTGTTCTGAGGAATAGTATCATCTCCATCAGATCCTTCATAGACGACCTGACATCTGAGCTCATGATTTCCAGGCTAGAGAACGGCCTCTCTACACTAACTTGGGGGCAAAGCGATGACCACAGGGGCAACATCTCTCCCAATCTCCGGGTATAGAGGAGTCGCCTCCGGCACAGTCAGGTCTGATGAACGCTTCATCTTCTCGCTCTGTGGGAGCGGGGTCCTCTCCTGCGGTGACGCTTTGCTCCAGGGCATCAATGACCCTCCTCATCTGATGAGGCTGAAGATCTGGGAGCAGCGGCCGCACCCGACTCCTCCTGCTCTTGGCCCCACATTGATAAGGACTGATTTATTACAGATTTTGGGAGTCCGTCTGTTTTATGATGACCCCCGACTTCTGCAAAATGGGCACCGACTCCACAACTCCGACTCCTTCGCCCTCCTCACTGGTGGCTGAGGGTATAGATCACCGCTATATGTCGGGTCCAGTTGTGTTGGAGAATTAGTGGCTGCAGGGTGCAGACCTTCATGGCCGGGGTCCGGTGTCTACATCTGATGACTATAGATTCATGTCTGTGCATCCTGTCCGGTCTCAGTCACCGGGTGTTTTCTGGACGGAGATCTTGGGAGGGGGGATGGTTCACTTATTTCATTTTCAGTAAATTTCTGACTCTTTTGTAACACAGATTTTTTTATAACTTGTTTTTATCAGTAAAAGCTTCTAAAATAGACATGAGAGAGCCCCGTGAGGCCCCCATAGAGATCAAATGCAGGATAGCAGTCTGTACACAAGAGAGTAGCATCACCTGCATATAAGAGCCAAACACTGGAGCCCAGTTATAAAACCAATGAGTAAACCTCATCTGACCACATCCTGCCTCTTGTAGACGTGTTTAGCTGCCGTCCACCGAGCTCTGTTTCATGTGTGTTACATGTGTGAACCCTGTTGTGGCTTTGTAGGCCACTCGCAGGCTTCTTTAAAGGGGTCGTCTCACTGCATGGATTCATCTCGCCTCAGTCCTGTTTTCTCAGTTTTATTTTTGAATTTACTGGCTTCTGCTGGCCTGTAGTAACCTGCCTCTGAGGACACCAGGTCTGTAGCTATAGCGATCATCGCTGGCAGCCTATCGGGAGAGATCACACAGGTCTGTAGCTATAGTGAACAGTGCTGGCAGCCTATCAGGAGAGAGTAAACAGGTCCGTAGCTATAGTGACCAACGCTGGCAGCCTATCAGGAGAGGTCACACAGGTCTGTAGCTATAGCGACCAGCTCTGGCAGCCTATCAGGAGAGATCACACAGGTCTGTAGCTATAGCGACCAGCACTGGCAGCCTATCAGGAGAGATCACACAGGTCTGTAGCTATAGAGACCAGCGCTGGCAGCCTATCAGGAGAGATCACACAGGTCTGTAGCTATAGTGACCAGAGCTGGCAGCCTATCAGGAGAGATCACACAGGTCTGTAGCTATAGTGACCAGTGGTGGCAGCCTATCAGGAGAGATCACACAGGTCTGTAGCTATAGTGACCAGTGCTGGCAGCCTATCAGGAGAGATCACACAGGTCTGTAGCTATAGTGACCAGAGCTGGCAGCCTATCAGGAGAAAGAGAGCAGATCTGTAGCTATAGCGACCAGTGCTGGCAGCCTATCAGGAGAGATCACACAGGTCTGTAGCTATAGTGACCAGTGCTGCAGCCTATCAGGAGAGATCACACAGGTCTGTAGCTGTAGTGACCACCACTGGCAGCCTATCAGGAGAGATCACACAGGTCTGTAGCTATAGTGACCAGTGCTGCAGCCTATCAGGAGAGATCACACAGGTCTGTAGCTCTAGTGCCCACTGCTGGCAGCCTATCAGGAGAGATCACACAGGTCTGTAGCTATAGTGACCAGCGCTGGCAGCCTATCAGGAGAGAGAGAGCAGATCTGTTGCTATAGCGACCTGAGAAACTGATGCAGCCCATACAAGAGGGGATATCTAGGAATAGGTCGGACACTGTTAATGGACACATATTGCAAAGTGACTTGATTTTGCAAGATCTTTAATATAAAAAGCAGCAGCGATCCCTGGAGTGAGACGACCCCTATAACCTGTGGGCCGGGGCTGACAGCCGTTCTGGATAGTGGCTCGTGCACAGTTGCCGGCAGCTCCACTTGGCTTGTAATCAGATGGGCGCTGACGCATAGGAATGACTTGGTGACCGCAGATTATAGAAATGTTACTTCTGAGTCTCCGCTCAGTACTGTGCACCGATGCTGCAGCGATCCGGCCTCTGAGGCTTCATGTCTGGGGGGGAAATTGCTTCTTTTAACGGTAATGACGTGGCCTCTGGATAATGGGGGGAGACGTCACAGCCTGTGAATGCTTCCAGAGTTGTGCAAAGTTCTTTTTAAATTATATATACAGACAGAATATTGTAGAAAGCAGAGGACAGGTCTAGGAGGAGGAGCACAGAGTAATGGAGAAGGCAGAGGACAGGTCTAGGAGGAGGAGCACAGAGTAATGGAGAAGGCAGAGGACAGGTCTAGGAGGAGGAGCACAGAATATTGTAGAAAGCAGAGGACAGGTCTAGGAGGAGGAGCACAGAGTAATGAAGAAAGAAGAGGACAGGTCTAGAAGGAGGAGCACAGAGTAATGGAGAAGGCAGAGGACAGGTCTAAGAGGAGGAGCACAGAGTAATGGAGAAGGCAGAGGACAGGTCTAAGAGGAGGAGCACAGAGTAATGGAGAAGGCAGAGGACAGGTCTAAGAGGAGGAGCACAGAGTAATGGAGAAGGTAGAGGACAGGTCTAGGAGGAGGAGCACAGAGTAATGGAGAAGGCAGAGGACAGGTCTAGGAGGAGGAGCACAGAGTAATGGAGAAGGCAGAGGACAGGTCTAGGAGGAGGAGCACAGAGTAATGGAGAAGGTAGAGGACAGGTCTAAGAGGAGGAGCACAGAGTAATGGAGAAGGTAGAGGACAGGTCTAGAAGGAGGAGCACAGAGTAATGGAGAAGACAGAGGACAGGTCTAGGAGGAGGAGCACAGAGTAATGGAGAAGGTAGAGGACAGGTCTAGGAGGAGGAGCACAGAGTAATGGAGAAGGAAGAGGTCAGGTCTAGAAGGAGGAGCATAGAGTAATGGAGCAGGTAGAGGACAGGTCTATGGGGAGGGCACAGAGTAATGAAGAAGACAGGACAGGTCTAGGAGGAGGAGCACAGAGTAATGGAGAAGGCAGAGGACAGGTCTAGGAGGAGGAACACAGAGTAATGGAGAAGGCAGAGGACAGGTCTAGGAGGAGGAGCACAGAGTAATGGAGAAGGCAGAGGACAGGTCTAGGAGGAGGAGGAGGAGCACAGAGTAATGGAGAAGGCAGAGGACAGGTCTAGGAGGAGGAGCACAGAGTAATGGAGAAGGCAGAGGACAGGTCTAGGAGGAGGAGCACAGAGTAATGGAGAAGGCAGAGGACAGGTCTAGGAGGAGGAGGAGCACAGAGTAATGGAGAAGGCAGAGGACAGGTCTAGGAGGAGGAGCACAGAGTAATGGAGAAGGCGGAGGACAGGTCTAGGAGGAGGAGCACAGAGTAATGGAGAAGGCAGAGGACAGGTCTAGGAGGAGGAGCACAGAGTAATGGAGAAGGCAGAGGACGGTTCTAAGAGGAGGAGCACAGAGTAATGGAGAAGGCAGAGGACAGGTCTAGGGGAGGAGCACAGAGTAATGGAGAAGGCAGAGGACAGGTCTAGGAGGAGGAGCACAGAGTAATGGAGAAGGCAGAGGACAGGTCTAGGAGGAGCACAGAGTAATGGAGAAGGCAGAGGACAGGTCTAGGAGGAGGAGCACAGAGTAATGGAGAAGGCAGAGGACAGGTCTAGGAGGAGGAGCACAGAGTAATGGAGAAGGCAGGCTAGGTGTAGGAGGAGGAGCACAGAGTAATGGAAAAGGCAGAGGACAGGTCTAGGAGGAGGAGCACAGAGTAATGGAGAAGGCGGAGGACAGGTCTAGGAGGAGGAGCACAGAGTAATGGAGAAGGCAGAGGACAGGTCTAGGAGGAGGAGCACAGAGTAATGGAGAAGGCAGAGGACAGGTCTAGGAGGAGGAGCACAGAGTAATGGAGAAGGCAGAGGACAGGTCTAGGAGGAGGAGCACAGAGTAATGGAGAAGGCAGAGTACAGGTCTAGGAGGAGGAGCACAGAGTAATGGAGAAGGCAGAGGACAGGTCTAGGAGGAGGAGCACAGAGTAATGGAGAAGGCAGAGGACAGGTCTAGGAGGAGGAGGAGCAGAGAGTAATGGGGAAGACAGAGGACAGGTCTAGGAGGAGGAGCACAGAGTAATGGGGAAGGCAGAGTACAGGTCTAGGAGGAGGAGCACAGAGTAATGGAGAAGGCAGAGGACAGGTCTAGGAGGAGGAGCACAGAGTAATGGAGAAGGCAGAGGACAGGTCTAGGAGGAGGAGCACAGAGTAATGGAGAAGGAAGAGGACAGGTCTAGGAGGAGGAGCACAGAGTAATGGAGAAGGAAGAGGACAGGTCTAGGAGGAGGAGCACAGAGTAATGGAGAAGGAAGAGGACAGGTCTAGGAGGAGGAGCACAGAGTAATGGAGAAGGCAGAGGACAGGTCTAGGAGGAGGAGCACAGAGAAATGGAGAAGGCAGAGAACAGGTCTAGAAGGAGGAGGAGCACAGAGTAATGGAGAAGGGAGTGGACAGGTCTATAGGAAGGAGCACAGAGTAATGGAGAAGGCAGAGGACAGGTCTAGGAGGAGGAGCACAGAGTAATGGAGAAGGCAGAGGACAGGTCTAGGAGGAGGAGCACAGAGAAATGGAGAAGGCAGAGGACAGGTCTAGGAGGAGGAGCACAGAGTAATGGAGAAGGCAGAGGACTGATCTAAGAGGAGGAGCACAGAGTAATGGAGAAGTCAGAGGACAGGTCTAGGAGGAGGAGCACAGAGTAATGGAGAAGGCAGAGGACAGGTCTAGGAGGAGGAGCACAGAGTAATGGAGAAGGCAGAGGACAGGTCTAGGTTGGCGCGGGGACCCGGCGGTTGGTGTTATTGCCCTGAGTTACTGTGATTCTGAAGTTAGAAGCAATCGCTCCTCATCGTGATGAATGATAATTTTCATTTTGCTTCTTTTTCAGTCAAAAGACAAGATGATGCGAGGATCGCGGCGCGGCTGTGTCCGTCTCAGGGTGAGTCCCCGCTGCTGACTCTGGTGTCCTGTATGTGGTGCACATAGTGTTTGGCTGATGGCTGACCGCTGCTGACTCTGGTGTCCTGTATGTGGAGCACATAGTGTTTGGCTGATGGCTGACCGCTGCTGACTCTGGTGTCCTGTATGTGGAGCACATAGTGTTTGGCTGATGGCTGACCGCTGCTGACTCTGGTGTCCTGTATGTGGAGCACATAGTGTTTGGCTGATGGCTGACCGCTGCTGACTCTGGTGTCCTGTATGTGGTGCACATAGTGTTTGGCTGATGGCTGACCGCTGCTGACTCTGGTGTCCTGTATGTGGAGCACATAGTGTTTGGCTGATGGCTGACCGCTGCTGACTCTGTGGTGTCCTGTATGTGGTGCACATAGTGTTTGGTGGCTGCCGCTTCTGTGGGTTTTCTGTATGTGGGGCAAATATTGTTTGGGGTGATGGTGACCCCGCTGACTTGGTGTCCGTTGTGGAGCACTTAGTGTTTGGCTGATGGATTACCTTTTGACTCTGGGTCCCGTATGTGGTGACATAGTGTTGGGGGTGGCTG
>JAODAL010017825.1:0-76537 GCA_025379985.1 Phyllomedusa bahiana | reverse complement strand
AATGCCCATTCAAGTAAAATGATGGTTCAAATCATACACTGCCTTCGGGACATTTTAATTTGTGGGTGATGCAGGTTTTTAAGGTCAGGCTAGTGGTACAAGACAGGGATAGTAAATGGTCTGTGACTATTTTTCTGTGACTTTTATAACCTAAGTGTGTTGCCTAAGATGTAGCACGTATCCATTTGACTGTTGTGGATGTTAATTTCAGCTTCTCCAGCCTTGTTTGGGTGAAAATAATGAAGGTTGTTGTTGCTCTTCCATAGACTTTAAATGGTCCATCGTCGCATAATCGTTTGCTCACTATCCGAAAAACCTTATCGATAGCGGCGACTATCGACTATCGATCGATCTCGATAGCCAACGCAATCGCTCAACACTACCAATGACCATTAAAGTCTATGGGAGAGCAACAACACCTTCATTCTTGCACCCAAACAGGGCTGGAGAAGCTGGAATTAACATCCAAAACATCAAATGGATACGTGCTACATCTTAGGCAACACACTTAGGTTATAAAAGCCACAGAAAAAAAAAAAAAAAATCACAGACCATTCACTATCCCTGTCTTGTACTACAGCATGACCCTTAAACCTGCATGACCCACAGATTAAAAAGTGCCTGAAAAAGGAGTCTTTGAACCACCATTTTAGTTGAACTGGACATTGACATTTGTAGCCGTGACTGGGAGGAAAGACTGCTGGATGCAGGTTGCATTAACCACTAAAGAACAGATTGGCGACAATGTTCGTTACTGAGATTCCCAGGGCCATGACCCAGTGATGACAGGCCTGACGGTCCTGCAACCGGACGATCCGTTGGCTTGCGTGTTGTCGCCAGCACTGGAAGGAGCCCCTTTCCCTCCCCATACCTCTACCTCCATGTCCTACCCCCCCCCCTTTGCTCGCTTACCACCTGCATTTTGCTCCATGTTCAGAAAGATAAAAATTTAGGAAATTATGGAAGAGTTTTTGAAAGTCTCTTATTAAAAGACGGCAAATTCTTAAATCCCTCTAATTTCCTACAGTCAACTAGGATTAGAAACTGAAATGTTTCTAGCGAATACCTGTGAAGTGCGGTCTGGTGGAAGAACCGTAAGACAATCAACAGTGTTCTTCTTTCAGTCCCAGGGATTTACAACTGCACAGTAGGACTAGGAATTTATAGTTTTAAACAAACTATCATACAAGTGCGCCAAACTGAGATTCAACGAGCGCAATAAAACTATTCAAAAGTTACACGGATGAGAAATTTCTTGCAGCAATGACAAACGAGAACAGTTGCTAGAAAATTTTTCTATCAGAATTGTCGTACAACGTGGCTATTTGAAAAAAACTAGGGCCGCACCACGTGCAACACAGCTATTTAAAAATTATACGGATAACAAATGGTGGTTTTTGCACCTATAAATACATCTGCGGCGACAACAAAATTGCTGTATTCAAATTTAAGTGCAAGGTGGCTCTATGAACAAAACTGGGCCGCACCAAATTGAAAAAAAAACACCGATTTGAAATGTATACGGATAATGAAAGGCGTTTTTTGCACCTATAAATACACCTGCGGTGACTACAAAATTGCTGTATTCAAATTTAAGTGCAAGGTGGCTCTATGAACAATACTGGGCCGCAAAAAACACCTATTTGAAATGTATACGGACAATAAAAGTTGAGTTTTGCACCTATCAAATACACCTGCAGTTCCTAGAAAAGATCTGTATCCTAATATAAGTACAGGCTGCACAACTTACAAGTAATATTTCACCAAAAACGGTTAATCAAAACCCATTGCAATGCAGGGTCAAATCACAGTCTGGGCTGCACAATATCCACTCTCCTTTCAAAAGCCTGTCTGTCTTCGCCCGCAGCCCCGCGCCCCATCCCCCCCGCAACTGTACAGCGCTAGATGCTCCTTTAAAATTCTCAGCCTAAGTATCTAAAAACTGCAAATCTCTAATCTACCTAAGTTCTAATGTTCACAGCTAAAAGCATAGTTGTCTGTGTGAACAAATAGAACAGTTTCGCTGAGCTGTTTTGAGAGAGACCGAGCACACGTCCTGCTCTTATGATACACAGACACACACTGAGGCTGAACAGGAAGGGCTGTTCTATGTAAAATGAGGTCATGTGATTTTTCCAGCCAATCGCAATCATACACATCCCAGTCATGACGTCGTACACCCAGCTGACCCTGCTCTATTCTGTAAGCTGATTTGCTGGCCGCCAAAATGACAGGAAGCGTTGAAAATGCCGCGATATTAATAGATTATGCACAGATTTTAACCTAAATTATCGCGTGATCGAAAAAAATCTGATCAACATAAAAACCGTGCCGATTTCAACTTTGTCGATAATAATCGCTCAACACTACTGCTAATCTATCAAGACAAGGCTGTCCATCTAACATGACAGCCCAGAAAAGGAGAGCACTAATTATAGAAAAAGCCAACATACCCAGGGTCACTCTGGAGGAGCTTCAAAGATCCATAGTTCAGATGGCAAAATTTGTGTACAGGACAACTATAAGTCATGTACTCCACATATCTGGCCTTGTGGAAGAGTGGCAAGGAGAAAGCCCTTATTGAAACCAAGGCATAAGAAGTCCTGTTTTCAGTCTGCAAACATTTATGTAGTGGACACAGCTAAAAAACTCTCTATTGACCATAGCAAGCAATCAGAACACCCGCCTTTCATTTCATGTAGAGTTCTGGAGAAATTAGAGAGGTGCTCTGATTGGTTGCTATGGGCAATAAAGTGAGTTTTAGACCTTGACAGTGTTCATACATTTGGCCCTATGTGTGGATGAACACGTCCCCCTGAATACACCAACCAAAAAATAAATTAATAAAAAGCCAGAATTGCAGGTTTTTTTTTGTTCATACAGCCTAAAAAGAATAAAAGTGATCAAAAACCCTTATGTATCTCATAATGATACCAAGAAAGACATTAATTTATCCCGCAAATAAAAACCACTCGCACAGCTGTATCAACTGAAAGATAAGTTATAGCTCTAAGAATATTGTAACATAAAGGTGTGATTTTTTTAAAAACCATTTATATACAGCAATTATGATTTATTCATATGATAAGGGGCTAGTAAAAAAAGAGACATGGCCTGTAAAATGGGTGCACTGTTCTCCTTCTTAATTGGTTTATTTGATTATTTAAAGTTATTGTCCAGCAGAAGTAAATTCATTTATAATTGGGTCATGGAGGTAAAAGAAAAGTAAAAAAGTTAGACCTTCTATATGTCCTCTTGCTCTGCAGTTACCCTTATTCTTTTGATCTTTACCTCTGGGTTCTTGTCTCAACACACTGGAGAGGCTTCAGCTCTATTGTAAGTGAATGGAGAATAAGTCTCTCTGCATGTCTGAGAACCCAGAAGTGAAGATGAGCAGATTACTGGGAGCTCTGAAGCAGCAGCAGTGAGGGACAAGTAGGTGAGTATAACTTTTCTTTTTTTCCCTACCCTGTCCTCATTTCAAATTAAATAGGAATTATTTTCCAGGCTACATGGCAGGCATCCATCACACCAAGTATGGAACCTAAAAGTAGTGGTCCACAACCAAAGACTTGTTGTCTGGGAAGATGAGTGCCCAAAATGAAGTTTTGCACCAGGGCCTATGAGCTTTTACCTACACTGCTGAGTAAAGGGTTGTCCATGTAATTTAAAAAAAAAAAATAATTATGCTGGTGCTGCAGTAGTAAAAAACAAAAAAGAAAACCTGATACTAACCTCTGTTCCAGTGCTCTCCTCAGGTCTTCTATTTACTCCTTGATTCTTGTTATGTATGGTATATTACACTACTATCTAGTAGTTTTATATGAAATGGGGACAAACCTGATTACAGATCATATTTACATCAAATAAAATTTCTTGATATTATAGTGCAACTTGGAGAGGAAGAAGCTGTGTGTTAATCTGATGTGTGTACAAATCCCTTTGTCTGTTCTGTGGTGTATCTAGTGAGAGACTAAGGGCGACAGGTATGATTTATGGCACTTAAATGCCAATTTTTAAGCTCATAAGAATAGTGTAGAATGCGCCTGAATTTATGAACCCGGTCTACTGCAGGTCATAAATCAGGCACATTCTAGTGCAGAAACAGCAATTCTGGCTCAGGTAAACCACTTTGAAAGTCGTTTACCTGTTCCAGCAGTAATGTGCCTGGGATTGCCTTTCTGAAACTATAAAACTGTAGCCTTGTACAGTTTTACTGCACCCCGCCTTTCCCATGCCCCCTGAAATCAGGCACATTAGAAAGTGCTGCGGGTGCTCTGTAATGCGCCTGATATTGCAGGTGATTTAAAAATATAGCGAACGGGGCTGTGCTAGATCTCACGCAGCCCCATTCATACATGTCACCCTAAGAGAACAGTAAATCCACACAGGGCCATTGTTAGGGCAGAACTGCTAGTACTGTTGTATGGGGCCCGGCCACTCTGGTAACAAGGGGGGTCCACCGCTGCTAGCAGCTACTATCCCCTTGATTCACAGTAATGGTAGAAAGAACATGCTGCAGGGCCCCTATCTAAACACCTACCTGCTGTGGGACCTAATCTACCTACCTACGGGGGACCACAATGTACCTACGGAGGGCCCCAATCTATCTATATACCTACTGTGGCCCCCAATCTACCTTCCTACCATGGGGTTCCAGTCTACCCAACTACCTACTGGGGGCAGTAATCTACCTATTTGAAGCCCCAATCTGCCTACCTATCTACCCTTGGGCCCCATTCTACCTACTTGGGGGCCTCAATCTACTTACCAACCAACTGGGGTCCTATTTACCTACCTACTTATTGAGGGGACTCTAACTACCTACTTATATAGTGGGGGATTCTAACCACCTACCTACTATGGGTCCATATCTACCCACCTATTGTAATTCCCTATCTACTGGGGGCCCCAATCTACCTACTTGGAGAACTCTACCTACCAAACGTGGGCCCTATATATCTACTTATGGGGGGTTATATATCTACCTAAAAGAGGGTACCTATATACCTAGCTACCAGGGGCTCTATCTACCTAATTGCCAAGGCACCAAGACAGTAATTATCATTTGGGTCACTATAGATGGGGAGTTTGTACATAGGGGGAGGGGACAGTTAAGAAGATGATAAACTAGTAAGAAGTCTCAGGTGTTTGTGTTGCAAATTCTGCAGGGACAAGTAGTGGTCAGTAAAAGTCATCATGGCAGTCTGGACTGGATGGAGAAGAAAGGGGAAAGTGAATGACTCATCAGATAAGACGTCACCTGTGAGTCACTAAATGTAACTGCACTGTGTGCACTTGTATCTACCACTATATGGTCACAGTATGGTCATATTATTGGTCTTGGTGTAATGGTTCAATTTCAGTAACAGTATGGTGGTATTATTCAGTCTCTTTATGGTGGAGATATGTGGTCATGATGTTGCGATATTATTTGATCCTTGTATATTATTAGTCTTGGTATTCTGGTTTGAACAGTAACATTATAGTGGTTTTAGTCACCATATGGTAGTGATACATTGTGGTATTATATGGTCTTTGTATATTGTTGTTGTTTGGCAACATTGGTCTTGGTATACTGGTTCCGTCAGTAACATTATAGTGGTGACACGTGGTGATCATGTGGCAGTATTTGCTGGCCCTTGCATACTTAATGAACCTCACAATATAGATAAACTGTATGTTGTAAAATCCAACATAAACTAAATTCAAAAACAATTGTACAATAGCATTTTCTTTCTTGCTCACCCCAGAATTTTTTCTTTTTCTGGGGTGCAGTTGGTACGCAACTGTTACAGGGACATGTGTGTGTGTGGTGGGGGAGAGGTGTGGGACTGGTAGACACTTTAGCTGAATGGGGCCCTGAAATTTCTGATGGAGAACTTGAAATCATATACAATGTATTTTTTATATTGTAGATTTTAACCAGAAATTTGACACAACAACACAAAATCTGTTTGTCTGCGTCTTTGGGATCAAGAAATATAAATTTACAGAATTGACCTGCATTCTAGAGTTATGCCCATGCTTCCATAACTTCCAAAGATGAGCGTACTACAATCGGGTTTCGCTCCTTTACTGTTTTATATAAGTGTTTCTAAACTAATACACAATGAGAACATCTTTCCTTTTTCTTTCTTTTTCTGCTTTAGAGAGAGCTTCTATTTACAAAATCTGTACGTGTTGCACAAAATCTTGCTCTGGATTTTAGCCCCATATATTGAAGGGCTAAAATCTGTAGGAAAAATCAGCACAAATAAAGTTGACAAAGTATGGGTTTCATAGATGTATACTACTCTGTTGCAAAGCACCATTGCTTGCACAATAGTGCTGGCTTTTTGTAAGTTTTTTTTTTCAAATTCATTATAACCTTCTTCAGTGATCAGTGTGAGAGGCTGTCACAACATGTGCCCATAGACCGCCGTAATTGGCCTTTAGGGTATTCTGTGGCTGTGGTATATTAAACATGCAATCACAAGGCTTAGTAGTTCCATTGATTAAAATACACGTGTGGTGTACAGGAGTGTACACTCCTAATTTTATTTGGGCCCCTGATAATATTTACTTATTAATATTGTTTATTATGTACAGTATAACTGTTGTATTAGTATAATGATAAGTTTTGATGCTGATTCATGACCTAAAGGATTAATATGCTGTGTAAGCCTGAAGCAGAGTGGTGATTACCTAGGTAACTAGGGTGTGGCCAGAGGTTATAAATAAAGGTACCCAGGTAGGAGGAGTTAGTCAGTTAGCTAGTTAGTTAGTGGTTAGTAAGTGATTCAATGGAGTGAGTCCCTAGCCAGTTGTTCAAAGAAATTGTTCAACCAAGTGGTTGTAACCCAGAACTTATTTTCAAATCAAAGACAGCTTCTAATGCTCTGAGCCCCAATTTTAAAGAAGAACAAATCTAGAAAGTTAGAAGACCTGTCTTCTCTGCTACAGGCTTTTCAGAGGGACTATAAAGCTTTTTCCTGGAAGACTTGTCTTTGGATGTAACATTTAGCCTGGAGTAAAGAACTGTTTGCATAACACCACTTTTGCCTTCTGTCTATTATTCTGCTGACAACATCAAGGACACCTCAACCACTATCCGAACAGGTAGGTCGTATTTACAGAGTGTGTCCCCAGGGAACACTGGAGGAACACCACCTACTCCTGTACAAGCAGACCCTCTATTCAGTGTAACTGTGTCAAGGAGAACAAGAGAGAATTGGGTGTTTAGCCACTGTGACACTAAACTACCACTTCCCAGCCTCTGCTCCGCAACCCTGGCACGTTACACACGTATATCCTGAAATTTGAAACATTTTATACTCTATGCTGTTACAGATAATGAATAATAGACTAAATAGTCTAGATAATAAAATAATGCTTTCAATTTCCAAATAAAATTACATAATCATATTTTCTTTTTTTATTCTTTACAGTCTCATTTAAAGATACAAGCTAAAAATTTCATCAATTACATAAGATTAAAATGATGAAAACTGAGATGGCAATGATTGCTCCTGAGCTCATAAAGTTAAAGAAATATCCTCCTTTTCCACATGATTCTGTGTTGTTATCAATGCCACAATCGCACACATTTAATGGTTAAGGTGCTGGTACTGCTGAGTGAAGGGGTCCCATGGTCACCTATTATAACTGTCAAGTAAAATAATGGATTCTCTTGAGAGCTATATCCATCTTGAGCTGTCAAAATTGTAGCTGTGTTATCTGCAAGAAAATTCAAAAACATTTATGTAAGGAAAGTGTAAAGGATATATGTCATTTGTAAATGGAAAAGTCTTACTCTACTAAAATAATCATTGATTTCCTTTTTACTTTTCATGGCACATTTTATGACACCATTCCATTTTTCAAACTTGTAAAAAAATCTTTTATCTTCATGTTAGTCTCTGATTGTCTTATAAAGACATACTGCATATTTTCCAGGTCAGAAATACCTTTCTAAAAAAATAGGAAATAACTTTTGGACAGCCATTTGACTACTTCCAAAGCATACTCCTACCAGTCTTATGTTTTGACACACTTATGTTAGTTTATTGTATATACTGATGTTTAGTGATGAAAATATAACTTCACAAATATAAATCAAGAAAGAATGATTTTTTTTTAAAAAATGAAAACTTACCAAACATCTTGTAAAACAAATAATTTGTATTTCATATATTTATAAATATTCACAGTGCAATCACATTATTATGCCCACTTTCTACTTTTGACATAGAAGCACCCGCTCAAAAAAAAGGGGTCTGGTGTCATGATCGGCTTGGCGTGATAAATTGGAATGGGTCTGCACAATACCCTCCGTCTTTTAGGGGTTAAAAAAGAGCTTTTTTGCCAGTTTCAAAAAGATGATTGTTTTGGGGCTAAGGTGGGCGGGATTCTGAAATTGCACATTGTAAACGTTCATGTGCGGCTGGGGTAAAAAGTTTTTGTGAAAGCAAGACTACTGGCGATCAGTGTAATTCTATGGGAAAGGTGGCAAAGGCACAAGGAAATTAACCCAAAAAATGAGTCGGGGGGGCTACAATGTGTTTTGAAAACAAGTTCAAAATCCTACTACGCTTTTTGGGCTTAATCATTTGATATCATGCCCCTCTGCTAATGAAGTTGCATTAACAAAAAAGGCTTCAGTGTTTATGGCGGTACTGGAATTGGGCCTCTGCTGACTGCCAAATGATTTTTGTCTTTTCTAATGAGCAAATTATGCTTAAATAATACAGATTTAGTAACAAACAACTGCTCCCTTGGGGAGGAACAAAAGTTCTATGTGGCAGCATTATGGTTTGGGGAATGTTTTTGTAGTATTCGCTGGGCACACAGTCATCCATCCAGTCTTGACTGCTTTAGGTATGTACAAAATCAGGCGCAGTAATTCCATAACTGCTGTTTGTCTTCCATGGTAAAAAAAGTAAGACAATGCACATTTTCACGGGCCAAAAAGCTGACATTGTTTAAAAGACTTCCAAGTACTATCCTGACCCCCTAATTCCCCAGACATAAACCCAATTGAGCATCTGTGTGACCACCTTAAACATTGTGTTCGCTCTATAGATCTGTCCCCCATCCACCCTCCAGAAACTTTGGAGTGCACTGCAATCAGCATGGCTTCAGATACCTATGTTAACCTTACAGAACCTTATTGGGTTACTCCCAGCCTGTCTAGCTGCTGCCTATACTGTATAAGGTGGTTACTCTGGATATTAACTGGTGGACATAATAATAGAACTCAACTGTGTATATTTAACATGGAAATTATAAAAAGTCTCTGATTCCTATACTATGTGCCTCAGAAGGTTTTCACATACTATATAATCACAGTAGTTAGCCCAAAAATTAGCAGATCTTAAAATAGTCATGCAATCTTTTTTTAAAAAAATTGTTGCTTTTGGCTTTTCACGATGCAGGTGGTTGATCCGCTGGATCACCATGAGAGATGACACAAAATACCCCGGGAGGCGGTTTTCGGAGCCCTCCCGGGGAATTTTCCCCGAGTCTGCTGCAAAGTGAGATGGTGTCACGTTGTTGTGTAGATGCCAAAAAGGATTTTATTAAAAAAAAAAAAAAACATACAACACAAAAATAATAACAAAAATGGATCCTTGGAAACGTGGAAAAAAGAAAACCAAGTCCAGGAACAAAAACAGAAACAAATATTCCAAACCTTTTCCAGGGAGGACCAGACGTCCAAGGAATCCAGGGAAAAAAAGAGGGGCAAAAGCAAAAAAATGACTTGTCCAGGAAACCAGCCCTGTCAGGGAAAATCTCGGCCCAGCCTAGACCAGGACTGGGCTAAATAGCGGGCCTGAATTTCAGACATACTGCACCCGGAAATGCACCAAAAGGGAGCATTAACTATTTCTGGGGCTAAGTGCCTCAACAAACACCCCGGGTCAAATGCTAGGCGATCATGACAGTACCCCCCTTTTTTGAGGGGCCTCCGGACCCCGAAGGGGCCCTAGTAATAAGGGTCCCGTCCAGACGTGGCGCCGTTTGGGGGGGGGGGCCCCAAGGGGGCCCCCCTTCCGCCCCAGACTGGCGCCGCTGGGGAGGGCTCGCCGCCAGACCCCCTGGCATGGGGGAGACCCGGACCCGCAGGAAAAAAAAATTTGGGGTACCATCCTAAATGCCTACTACTTTCCTAAAAAAATTCAGCAAATTTAAAAAAATCCCTGCCAAAAACTTGGACAGGGTTGTTCCCAAATCCATTATATAGGCCTGAAAATTATGTCACGTTGTTGTATGATGCCAAAAATATTTTATTAAAGAAAACAAAAAAATAAACAACAAAAAATAAAAAAGGTGGATCATTGGGAACCTGGAAAAATGAAAACACAGAGTTCAGGAACAAAGCAGAAACAAATGTATCCAAACCTATACCAGCCAGGACACAGACTGTCCAGAGGAATGTCCAGGCAAAACTCAGACGAGCAAAAGCAGAAATGACTTGTCCAGGAAACCAGCATGTCAGGAAAATCTCAGGCCCAGCCTAGAGCCAGAGGCTGGGCTAAATAGCTGGGCCTGATTGCAGACATAATGCACCTGGCAAGTGCACCAAGGCAGCTATTAACTATTGCCGTGCTGGAAGGCATAGTCTCAACAGAACAGCCCCAGGGTCAAATGCCAGGCAGATCATGACAGATGGACTTTGCTGCAGGGAGCTCCCAGGTCGCTAATCCTAACATTGCCACTCATGGTGTCAGCAAAGTGGCAGCAAGGTGCAAAGAGAGCAGATAGAGGCATAACCAAGTGGCAGGCAGAAAACATTCAGGTAACATAGGTAGGAAATACTGAAGCACAGCAAAGTAGTGCAAATTCAAGGCAGGAACACCAACAAACTGGCATTGAGTTCAAGGTAAAGTGACCTAATAAAGAAGTGATTAATGATAGGAGGTCAGTGGTGCACTGGCCCTTTAAATACTAATTATGCACATGTTGACCACGGATGGAGGCAGGGAGTGCAGCAGTCATGGTGAGAGGTAAGTGTTGGTAGAATGGCAAGAGAAAACTAAAAACGCATCCTCGGTCCAGAGCGCAACTGCTGCGGGCATCAAGACAGTACCCCTCCCTTAAAGGGGTTGTGTGAGAAACCAAAAAAATAAAAACATATAGTGCAGTAATACTAAAGATAAGCAGTAAATATCTGTCCCATTCGTAAACCGGGATATTATATAAAATTTTATTATATATTTTTTTTTAAAGCGCCTTTTGATTCCAGGGCGCTGTACTTTTGGGGGGGTTACATACTAACTAAGTCAACGATACAATGTAAGGATTAATGACAATTGGATGAAGAGGGAGGGGACCCTACCCACGAGGGTTACAATCTAAAAAGGGGGGGGGAAAAAGACGGGAGGTGAGGGGCAGACATGTTTGTGGAGGAAGTATGACAAAAAGGTTGTGAGGTTATAGGCAACCTAAAGAAATGGGTTTTCAGGTTGCTTTTGAAGCTGGTGAAAGGGGGAGGAGGTCTGATTTTTTGGGGGGCAGTGATTTCCAAGTGTGGGTGAAGCACGGAGAAGTTTGGGAGACGGTTGTGTGGGGAGCTGATAAGGGGGAGCAGAGGAGAAGGTCCTGTGAGGAGCGGAGTTTGCGTGAGGGGAGATTTGGAAATTAGGGCAGGATGTATGGGGGGGAGGTCATGGAGAGCCTTGTAGGTCATGGTTAGTAGCTTAAAATAAATTTGCTGGGAAAATGGAAGCCGGGTGAAGGGATTGGCGAGGGAAGAGGCAGGGGATAGCGAGGAGAAGGGGATAAGACGGGCACGAGTTAAGGATGGATTGGGGGGAGCGGGGTGCTAGTGGGGGCCACAGAAAAGGGGATGTTGCAGTATTTAAGGCGGGGAAAAAGTGGGTGGCCACTTTTTTGTAGTGTCATAGTTGAGGAATGAGCGGATGCGAGGTTTTTTTTTCGGGTGGGGGCGGCAGGCAGGGGAAGGGTTTCGATGTGGGGTTTTGAAAGATAGAGCGGAGCCTGGGATTACCCCAAGGCAGCGGACTTGTGGAACAGGTAGAGTGTGACTGTTGATGAGATAGAGAATCAGGGGAGGGGAGATTTGGACGGTGGAAAAGATGATGTTTTTCCCCACATTTATTTTTGGAGAGTGATGAGAAGAAGGGGAAATGGGGAAGACAGTCGGGGATGGGGAGAGGGGAGAAGTGACTCTAGGCCGGAAGTAGAGTTTGGTATCGTCACAAAAGGGGGTGGAAATGAAAGCCGTGTGATGCTATAGCCTGACCGAGGCCAAAAAGGTGTAAAAGAGAAGAGAAAAAGGCCCCAGGACTGACCCCTGGGGGACACCACAGAAAAGGGGCCCCGGGGGGAGGAGGTGGAGCGAGAATGAAGACCTGAAAGCCCCGATCAGTGAGGAACGAGGAGATCCAGGAAAGAGCCAAGTCCGTTTCGAGGGAGGAGAGGATTTGAGCAGGGGGGGAATGGTCGACAGTGTAAAAGGCAGAGGACAGGTCTAAGAGGAGGGCCAGATGTGCATGAGGCTTTAGCAGTTACTAGGTATTTTGACTTTGGTTGGGGGTTTTCGGTAGAGTGGTTGGGGGTGGGGGAAACCAGATTGTAGTGGATCAAGAAGAATTGGAGGGAGGTGGGAGGACAGCTGAAGTTAGACGGCTCTCGAGGAGTTTGGAAGAAAAAAGGGAACATAGTGGGGCGATAGTTGGACAAGAGGAGGGGTAAAAGGTTGTTTTTTTGAGGATTGGAGTGATAGTAGCATTTTTTTTTAGGTGGAAGGGAAGATCCAAGGGGTTAGTGTATTTTTAAGAGAGGGGGTGAGGCTGGGTGATAGAACCCACTGAGGTTGGGGATGGGGTGGGTGGTAGTGGATCAAGACTCAGGTAGGGGGTTTGGATTTGGACAGTAAAGAGGAGAACTTGTCAGGGTGACCATGGGGAAGCAGTAAAGGGGGGAAAAAGCAGTTTTCAAGGGGAGAGGAGGGTGGGGGGGCTGGGGGGCCTAAAGCTTTCTCTGTGGGTTGATTTCTAAAGGGAAGTGAATGGCAAAGTTGTTGCTGAAAGGGGGGTGGGGGAGGCGTGCGGGTGGACGGAAAAGAGAGTTGAAGGTTTTGAATAATTGTCTGGGGTTTTGGGGGGAAGGGGAGGAATGGAGAGGGGTAAATAGCCCTGTTTGGTGGGGTGAGTGCGATTTAAATTATGCATGTTTTTTTTGTATAAGGAAAAGTCATCATGGAGGAGTTTTTTCAGCGGCATTCGCAGTCTGGAAGCAGCCTCAGTTGTTTAGTGGATCTGGTGCCAGGGTTGTCTGTTTGTTTTTGCAGGTTTGTTGTGTGTGAAAGGAGCGACTGATAAAGGGGTGGTGATGATTGTGGGTTGTAGAAAAAAGGGGGCTGCATCTGGGTCATTAAATGAGGGATAGTAGAAAGGGTGCAAGAGAGTCAGAGAGAGTGAGACGGTTGGGCTTTGTGGGTTTCCCTGCGGGGACATACGGGTATGAGACAGGGCAGTTGGGGGGGAAGGTGGAGAAGGAAAGCAGGTTGTGGTCAGAAATGGGGTGGGGGGGAGTTTGAGAGTCAGATAGGGGGCAGAGGCGGGTAAAATGAGGCCCGTGTGTGTCCATTTTTGTGAGTGGCCCCAGAGGCCCCACGGGGAGAGGTCAAAGGAGGAGCAGAGAAAAAGGAGTTTTTGGAAGCAGAGTGGGTTGTGTTGGTATGTTGAAGCTCCCCCTGATTAGTGGGGTGTCAGTGGAAAGAAAGTGGAGAAGCCAGGAGCAAAGTGGGCAAAAAAAGGCAGTGGTAGGGCCTGGGGGTCGGTTTGACAAAAGCCACTTTGGGGGTGGAGGGGGATAGTGCAGACAGAGTGCACCTCAAAGGAGAAAGTGTGAGGGGAAAGGGAGGGGGGAGCGGGCAAAGGAGCGGTGTCCCCGACAGGAGGAGGCCGACCTCCACCATGTTGTTACCGGGCGAGGAGTGTGGGTAAGTTGGAGGCCCCTAAAAAAGAGTGCAGCAGGGAGGACTGTAGAGGGGGGCACCAGGTTTTTAGTCGACCAAGGAAGAGTAAGTTTGTGGAGATGAACAAGTCATGTTGTAGGAGTTTTTACATACAGACCGTGCATTATAGAGAGGTCCAAGGAGAGGGGATAGGGGAGCGGGGTCAGAGGGATTGTATCAGGGTTTAAGGGGTTAGCGGAATTGTAGTGGTGTCTGTTCGAGGAGGCGAGATATGGTGGGAATGGCTGGGGGGGGCCCCGGGTTGGGGGGTATGTCCCCAGAAAACCAGAAGGGGCAGTGAGAGGGTGGCAGGTGGAGTAGATGACTGTAGTTTGGCAGGGTTTGTTTGGGAAGAGTGCATTAACAGTGGGAAGAGGTTGGGCGCAGAAGGGGTGAGGGTGAATGCAGGGGGGGATGTAAGTTTATTGTCCGCGGGGAGTTTGGGGAAAGCAATAAGTGTGAGGAGAGTGGAGATTGCGATAATGAGGGAAAAGAAAAGCATAGTGTTAGATCACAGCTGATCCCTGGGGTGTTTTTCCCTGTAATCAAGCGATCCCCGTGGGTGGGTTTTTCCCGGAAACACAGTTGATCCCCGTGGGTGGTTTTTTCCCTGTGTGTGGAGGGGACTCTTGGGGGGACAGTTGATGGGGAAAATCCTGGTGGGACATTTTTATGGAGGCACTCTCTGACTGGTACGTATATGGAGGCGCCTTGGCTGGGGGCAGTTGATGGAGGCACTCTCTGGCTGGTATTGTAGATGGAGGCACTCTTGGTGGGGCAGTTTATGGAGGGACTCTCTAGTGGGCAGTTTATGGGGGCACTCTCTGGCTGGTATGAAAATGGAGCCCCTCTCTGGTGGTATGTATAGGAGGCGCTCTCTGGCTGGGACAGTTGTGGAGGCACTTTGGTGGGATTGGGAGATGGAGGCACCTCTGGTGGGCAGTTGATGGAGGTACTTCTGGTGGGGGCGTTGATGGAGGTACTCTCTGGCTGGGCAGTTTTGGAGGCACTCTCGGGGTGGGACAGTTTATGGAGGCACCCCTGGCTGGTATTGTGATTTTAGGCACTCTCTGGGGGGACAGTTTATGGGGTCTCTCTGGCTGGGAAATTGTGGAGGCACTCTCGGGGCTGGTTTCTGTATATGGGGGACTGTCTGGTGGTACGTATATGGAGGGGCTTTGGGTGGGGGGTGATGGAGGCACTCTCTGGGTGGTATTGTGATGGAGGACTCTCGGCTGGGACATTTTATGGAGGGACTCCCCCTTTGGGTGGGAAAGTTGATGGGGGACTCTCTGGCGGGACAGTTGATGGAGGCACTCTCTGGTGGGTATTGTAGATGGGGCCCTTGGGTGGGAAGGTGTGGAGGAATCTCTCTGGTATGTATAGGAGGGACTCTTGGCGGGAATTATTGGAGGCGCTCTCTGGCTGGGGGCAGTTTATGGGGGCACTCTCTGGCTGGTATTGTAGATGGAGGCACTCTCTGGCTGGGACAGTTGATGGAGGCACTCTCTGGCTCGTAATGGCATTTGCAGCTCCAATATTTTTTGAGGAGGCAGGTCTTTGGGAGTATATCGTGGTCAGTCATGTAAGAACATTGATTATTGTGGACGTGTGTTATTCCTATATATGTTAGCTCATTGCTCAATGTTGTATGCTTTGAGTAAGAGGTAGTTTGGTTTCCCCGAAGCGCATCAGCTTTACACATGTGCTGCAGTACTTTGCCATTTTTTATGGATTATCAATAAAGTTCAAGCTTTATTCTTCTTATTGGAAGTGCTGGATCAACTTTTCATTTATCACTCAAATGACTGTATGAGCAGAGGAGGGAGGTGAATGCATAATAAAGTTCATAGCATTATGGGTCCATAGCTTTTCAGCAAGGTGGGGGCGTAAAGTTGGAGGGCTTTCTCTTTTTCATTACCTCTTACTCATAGCATAAACAAACAAGTTTGATGGGAAATTTAAACCAAAAGGCGGACCAATAGCAGAAACACATTAATTAGGGGAACACCTGAAAGAATAACATACAAAACACAAACCAATGCAAAATATAATATTTGTAAATAAAAACAGTAAATATACTATACATATATATTTCTAATAAATATAGAGGTGATCATTTTTATAATTTAACCCATGTGGGTAGCAGGAATTAAGCTGGAGGATCCAATAGGCTTCCTTATTGAGGACAACCTTCTGTCAATCCCTGCCCCTATTGGGCTTTTTAATTCTTTCATGGCAAAGCATTAGAATGAATCGACACTAGAGGAATGAACATCCACACAAGGCCTTACAACACCAGTAACAGTACAGGCACCTTTTTGAATGGAATACAAATGTTCAGATACTGCATCCTAGATTTTAATTTGCGGATGGTAGATCCTACATTGAGAAGTTTGCATGTTTGACAAATGACAACGTAAACTACATGAGTAGGATTACAATTAATAAAAGATTTGATCTTGTATTTAGATTTATCTGTAATTGGCCCTAATGTGTGTCAGTTTTTTTTGGCAAACTTGCAAGTATTACATATAATGATACCGCACAGAAAAAAGCCTTTGCAGGTTAACCATTTATCCCGTATAGGTTTAGACCTAAATTCACTCAGGGACAAGGAACTGCAAATGGTACGACCCCTCTTTGGTACACATTTAACTCCTTCACTGAGAATTTCCCTGCGTTTCTCATCATGATTGAGAATAGGTAAATATTTTTGAAATATATTCCTGATTTTGGGAAACTCAATACTGAAAGGTGTAGAAAAAACCAAAGAAGGGAACAAACTTTTGTTTTGTTGTAGACTCTCCAATTGTCCAATCCTTATACCCTCTTGCTTCTAATCTGTTATTGGAGGAGTCGGAACACCTGAATCTCAAAAAACGCTGGGTCTGAACAAGCCTTTTTGGTTCTTACAAGTTCCCCTACTGGTATAGAGTGGATTACATGGGCAGGTTGACAGGACATCGCATCCAGCACCGTGTTACCCGATAGAGGCTTCTTATAGAGTTGAGTTTCAACCTTGCGAAAAATTGAATTACCAGTAAGGGTAAGATCTAAAAAATTAACAGTAGGTGAAGAAAAAGAAAACAAAAATTGTAAATTAAAATTATTAGCATTGGCAATCAATAAACTGAGTGACCAAAAAAGTAGAACTAATACCAAATCATCAATATAACACCCATACCAAATTATATTAGACAAAAATGGATTATCAACCGAATAAATAAAATGGTATTCCCAAAAAGACATAAAGAATTTGCTAAAGATGGTGAAAATGTTAAACCCCGTTGGGGGACCCTCAATTTGTATAAAAATTTTTCCATCAAAAGAGAAATAATTATGGCCTAACAAAAATTCCACTGATAAAATAATAAAGTGGCACTCAAATACTTTCATAGACAATACCAGAGATGATAGGTCTAAGAGGGGGTGGAAATACATCATTGTGGACTTTTGGTAAACCGTGAAAAATTGCTATTATTGGATATACTACATAAACAAAATCCACCAGTTTCTGATTAATGACTCCTAAAGCTAATCCCTGTGATAGAAGATGTTTTAGAAAATTTTGGAAAACAGCAGTGGGGTTAGACTTTAGAACACGGTATGTGCAGGTGTTATTTAACATGGAAAAAACTAATTTAGAGTACAGATCTGAATCCAGGACAACCACTGAACCCCCTTTATCTGCCTTTCTGATGACGATGTTATTGTTATTTTTTAATTTGGTTATAGTAGAAGGTTCTCCTCAATAGGGAAGCCTATTGGATCCTTCAGCTTAATTACCGCTATCCACATAGGTTAAATTACAAAACTGATCTCCTCTATATTTATTAGAAAAAAATAAAATAAAATTATGTATATATATATATATACTTATTGTTTTTATTTACAAATATTGTATTTTGCATTGGTTTGCGTTTTGTTTGTTATCCTTTAAGGTGTTCCCCTAATCAATGTGTTTCTGCTATTGGTCCACAAACTTGTTTGTTTATCCAATGAGTAAGAGTTGCTAGACTCAAAATGCATAAGCATATGGTGGAGTTTTTACATTGTTAAATACGCCGTTTGCACTGGTGCGACACAAGAAAGTCTGCCAGGGTAGGAGGCCTTTTTTGCTGGCGAAGCTGTAATTGTCTCTCAGAAAAACAGATATCAAGAGGGATAAGGTCATCCAGAGTAGTAGGAAGATCATGACCAGCCAACTTGTCCTTGATTTGCCCAGCGAGGCCTTCCCAAAAAAACTGCTACTAGAGCTGCATTATTCCAAGCTAGCTCAGAGAACAGAGTGCGGTATTGCCCTACTGTGGAATCGCCTTATCATAAGCAAAGTAGAGATGATGCGGCATAGTAAGTGTGTAGAGGTTCTTCAAAACACTTGTGAAAGTAATTCAAGAATTCATGTAGATTAGCAATTAATGGATCTTTTTGCTCCCCGATGGGTGTGACTTAGACCAGGGCTTCACTGGAGAGTTGGCTAATAATGAAGGCCACCTTGGTTCGAACCATAAAGAACTGATGCTCCAGGACCTGAAAGAGAATGGTGCATTGTTTTGGAAAATCACTATGTTTTGGGGGGTCCACGGGGTAATGATGGGCGCGGCAGGTAAAGGCGGGGACGGGCAGGAAGGGAGGGGCAGAATACAGCGGGTGCCTCATACTTCTGGGAGATTTTGCTGCAATGCCCTAACATTGGACAGTGCTCTTGATGGGGGCTTTGAGGCCCACTTAACCTTGGGTCGTATACATCTGGCAGAGGCACATTGGCGGTATCCATGGCCAGTGTGTACTATCATGTTGCAGGTGGTGGATTTGCTCAGTCACTTAGCTGTGGAGAACTCTCAGGTTGCTATCCCTGATGTGACCACTCGCATTGACAGCCGAAGTGCCATTGAGGTACAAAGGGAGCAGGCAGAGGCATAATTGGGTCACAGTCAAGAGATCATAAAAAAAAAAAAAAAATAAAAAAAAAAAAAAAAAAAAAAAAAAAAAAAAAAAAAAAAAAAAAAAAAAAAAAAAAATAAAAAAAAAAAAAAAAAAAAAATTTAATAAAAAAAAAAAAAAAAATTTTAAAAAAAAAAAAAAAAATTTTTTTACAAAAAAAAAAAATGTTTTTAAAAAATTAAAAAAAATTTAAAATAAAAATTAAAAAAAAAAAAAATATAAAAAAAAAAAAAAAAAAATAAAAAAAAAAAATAAAAAAAAAAACAAAAAAAAAAAAAAAAAAAAAAAAAAAAAAAAAAAAGATATTTCCCAAACAGCACAAATCATCCAAATGAAAAGTAAAGGGGGCCTAGAGTCTTGATGCAAACTCACGAGACAAATCAGAATGAAGGGGCGGAAAACATGCTCCATTCCAGTGTAGTTACTGCTTCTGGTGTTCCCTGCCGATGAAATGTTCATTGTTCTTGTGATGATGCAGCCAATCACTAACATCAGCAGTCGCGTGTCATTAATAGAGATGGGCGAATTGATTCTAACGAAGTGGGGTTCGTTAAATTTAGGAAAAAATTTGGTTCGGAACGAAGTCGAACTTTTAGGACTTCAAGTGAAGAAATGTGCTTTTTTATTGATAAAAAGGGCGAGCACATGGTGTTTTTATGGGGGAAAGAACTGGGAGGAAGAAGGGCATAGCCTCATGGCATTGCAGAGATGAGCCCAATCAGGATCCCGGGGGATTTTGTACTCCCGCTATGAGAGCGATTACATTGACTATCGACAATTTCAAGACGATATCCGATGTCGTAATAGATTATCGCCGATGACCATTAAAGCTATGGGAGAGGGAAAAACACCTTAAATTTTTACACCCCAAAAAGGGGGGGAATCTGGAATTAACATCCCCCAACAGTCAAATGGAACGTTTTACAACTTAGGCAAAAAACTTAGGTTATAAAAGTCACAAAAAAAAAAATCAACCATTCACTATCCCTGTTTGCACCACAGGCCCCGACCCTTAAAACCCGAAAGACCCCCAAATTAAAAAATGCCAGAAGGGGGTATGATTTGAACATCTTTTACTTTAACTGGACATTGAATTCCCTCCGGGAAAGCAGAGAGCCCAAACCTGCATGACCCCCAGATTTAAAAAGTGCCGGAAAAAGGAGTCTTTCAACCACCATTTTAGTTGAACTGGACATTGACTATACCTGTTCTGTACCACAGTATGACCATTAAACCTGTCTGACCCACAGATTAAAAAGTGCAGGGAAAAGGAGTCTTTGAACCACCATTTTAGTTGAACTGGACATTGACTATAACTGTCCTGGGCCACAGCATGAGCCCCAAACCTGCATGACCCCCAGATTCAAAAGTGTCGGAAAAAGGAGTCATTGATCCACCATTTTAGTTGAACTGGACATTGACTATACCTGTTCTGTACCACAGTAGGACCATTAAACCTGTCTGACCCACATATTAAAAAGTGCTGGGAAGTGGAGTCTTTGAACCACCATTTTAGTTGAACTGGACATAGACTATCCCTGTCCTGGGCCACAGCATGAGCCCCAAACCTGCATAAAACCCAGATTAAAAAGTGCCGGAAAAAGGAGTCTTTCAACCACCATTTTAGTTTCACTAGACATTCACTATACCTGTCCTGGGTCACAGCATGAGCCCCAAAACTGTCTGACCCCCAGATTAAAAAGTGCCGGAAATAGGAGTCTTTCAACCACCATTTTAGAATGAATAGGACATAGACTATCCCTGTCCTGAGACACAGCATGAGCCCCAAACCTGCATGACCCCCAGATTTAAAAAGTCCCGGGAAAAAAAAAGGAGTCTTTCACCACCATTTTAGTTGAAACTGGACATTGACTATGCCTGCCCTGGGCCACACCCATGAGCCCCAAACATGCATGACCCCCATTTTTCAAAAGTGTGGGAAAAAAAGGAGTCTTTGAACCACCATTTTAGTTGAACTGGACATTGACTATGCATTTCCTGGGCAACAGCATGTGCCCCAAACCTGCATGACCCCCAGATTCAAAAGTGTCGGAAAAAGGAGTCTTTGAACCACCATTTTAGTTGAACTGGACATTGACTATACCTGTTCTGAAACCACAGTATGACCATTTAACCTGTCTGACCAAGATTAAAAAGTGCTGGAAAAGAGTCTTTGAACCACCATTTTAGTTGAACTGGACATTGACTATGCCTGTCCTGGGCACAGCATGAGCCCCAAACCTGCATGACCCAGATTAAAAAAGTGCCAGAAAAAGGAGTTCTTTCAACCACCATCTTAGTTTCACTGGACATTCACTATCCCTTTGTCCTGGGCCACAGCATGAGCCCCAAACCTGTCTGACCCACAGATTTAAAAAGTGCCGGAAATAGGAGTATTTCAACCACCTTTTAGTTGAACTGGACATTGACTATACCTGTTCTGTACCACAGTATGCCCATTTAAAACCCTTTGTCTGCCCCACAGATTAAAAAGTGCCGGGAAAAGGAGTCTTTGAACCACCATTTTAGTTGAACTGGACATTGATTTATACCTGTCCTGTACCACAGCATGAGCCCTAAACCGTTTGACACACACATAAACAAAGTGGCACTATGCTATTTTGTACAGTGACTGGCATTTAGTATATGTTTTTGTAACGCATGAATTGTTTTACACATTCATTTATTTAGGGAGTTTGATTTATAGTGTTACTTTTTTTTTTTTTTCTTCATATCTTCTTTTTTTCAAGTGTCGATAACATACATACATACACCCTCATCCCATGCAGCTTTTTAAAGGTATTTTTTGTTAACGTTGTTTCGTAGAATGTGTTACTTCGTCCCCGCACGCACCACCATAAGTAAGTAAAAATGTCTAATCATCCACCTAATAACACTTTCTTAGTTGGGAAGACATTTGCCCCTGTCCTATGGCTTCTGAAGTGATTTCAGCCAATCAGTTCAAATGGTTTGATTTTTTCCTACAATTCATTCGATTAAGTGATTTGCGGAACAGACTCCACTGGAGATCAAATGATGCGACCCCATGTGACTTCCAGCCCCTGAGAAAATTTTAAGTCTCAATTTGGTGCAATTTGTTGTCAGCCCTGGAGCCCTTTTTGACATACTTAACCTCAGCTAGAAATCATCCCTTTTTACAAAATCAGTATTTTTTATAGAATTTGAAGTCTCCTGATGGGTCTCCCCTAACGGTGTAGTGAGCCAGTCTCGCCATCAGCCATCTGTTAAAACACGGAGGTACAGTCTCAGGGCCAGAACATACAGTGGTGTGCGATGATGAGCCACAGGGCTGCGTTCTGTTCATCTATTAAACACGGGAGGTGCCATGGGGGGTTTGTACACATGGGCCTAGTCTTTACAGTCTTGGGTAGCGGTCGAAGAGCCCAGGCTAGCGTTGTCATATATTAACAAGCAGGTTCAGCCTGCCAGGGCAGGAGTTTGACACATTAGACGATATTTACCACCTTCATTTATTGGCTGACTCAATTTCTTGTTGCGCAATTTACATCCAGGGTTATTTTAAGCGTTGTTCTGCTGTTGTGGTGACTAAAAGAATCCGATTTTTGTTGTCACGCCAAAAAATAAGAGTTTTTTCCTTGTAGAATAATTCAAAGCGAAGGTTAATTACTAGTTTCCTCTTTTGTTGTAGCATAAAAAAACCACGCCATTGTAAACACGCTACAAAGCTCTTAGTTTTTGGTGGCTTAAACTTCTTTTGCGCGAATTTACACTCCGGTGTTAATTAAGCGTTGTTGTGCTGTTGTGGTGACTAAATAAACCGTCTTTTTGCAACCGCGATAAATAAAATACATTTTACCTGTAGATAATTTACACAAGTGAATGGTTAATTAGGAAGTTCTACCTCTGTGTTGTTTGTGTAGCGATAAAAAACTCACGCCCAATCGTAACACGCTAAAAAGCTTGTAGTTTTGGTTTTGCTCAATTCTTTGTGAGAAATTTAACACCGGGGTTAATCTGAATCGTTGTTCTTGCTGACTGTGGGGACTAAAAGAAAAACGATTAATACCACCGCCAAAAAATAAATTTTTACACCTGTAGCATTAATTCACAAGCGAAGCGTTTAATTACTAGTTTTCCTCTTGTTGTGTGTAGGCCGTAAAAAACACGCCATGTGTAACAACGCTACAAAGCTTGTAGTTTTTGGTGTTGCATCTCAATTCTTTTGCGCAATTTAGTTGATGCCGGGTTATTACGCGTTGTTCTGTTGATTTGGTGACTAAAAGAAACCGGTTTAGATTTCACCGGCAAAAAGTATAATTTTTCTGTAGTATATTCACAAGAGAAGGTTAATTGACATTTTTTCTCTTGTTGTGTAGCGGTAAAAGAAACGCCATTGTAACAGGTACAAAGCTCTGTAGTTTTTGGTTTATACGCTCATTTCCTTTTGTGCCGCATTTTACATCAGCGTTAGGTTTAATTCAACGTTGTTCTGATGCTGTGGGGTGACTAAAAGAACACAGTGTATATTACCAGCCCCCAGGCCAACAAAATGCATTGTTTCTGCAGCATAAATTCATGAACCCGAAGTTTTAATTACAAGTGTTTCTCTTGGTTGCTGTAGTGTACAATAACACGGCCATTGTAACAAGCTACGAAGAGCTGGTTGGTGTTTTTGGTTCTGCTCATTCTTTCTGCACATATGTTACATCAAAGGGTTAACTAAGTATTTTTTTCTGCGAGTTGTTACTCAGTAAAAGAAACTTTGTTTTTCACCTGCCACAGAAGAAAATCTGTAGCATAATACATATCGAAGGCTATTATTAAGCCTGTTTGTGCTTTTATATTACAGTAAATTACAACAGAGTTTCTGAAAACGGGCTCACCATACAAGTAAAATGTTCCCTGCCATTTGTGGAGCTGCAATTTATATCCAAGGTTTACCCAAACGCTTACTTAGTGGATCTCATTTGGAGAGTCAAATACAGGGTGTGTTATTTATTCTTATATTCAGATATCTTTCATCAAACAGTGTCTGTAACATTTTTAGAACAAACAGTATGTCTGACCTGGAGAAGGTGGCAGGATTGTCTCACCTGGAGTGGCAGAGGCACAAACAATTCCTTGAGCAGGCCCATGTCGCGCACAGCAAGGCATAGGAAGTCTACGCAGCAGGGGGTCACTCGGTGAGGCCACAACGTGCCGCTGTCATCATTGGCGCCCGTGTGTTGTTCAACAACCTATAGTTCTATGATTGGTTGACTAGGTCGATCCACTTCCTCCCCATGATGATGAACATACTGACAACCCCAGCCAAGAAGGGCGGTGGGGGAAACGTCAGACACAATCCGCCTTAGTTTGCATTGGACCCGCAGGGATGCGGATCAGCGGCATCACGCTCGTACTCAGGTCAGGGCCAGTTACATGTCCTATTACGGGCACCACTTGGTGAATTGTGCTTCCTGGGCCCATGCACACTCAACACTTGACAAGGAGAGTCGCCGCCTTTCTTCCTCCGACGTTGCAAACTGCGGCTCTGTGCCAATGTCCGCCTCCTACCTCCACCACCACCACCACGCCATCTCAGCAGCCTCCACAAGTACTGGCTCCATCATACCACACCAACTTGTAGAGGGCACAGGCGGTTGTCACTCAAGTTCTCACCTGGCTTTCTCCGGTCGGAAAACTGCATCCGCATCATGCTGCAAGAAATCAATGGTGTGGCTTTCTCCGCTCTGATTTCCCGCTCGGCCTGTTCAATTCACTGTGGCCAATGTGCAAATCGGGAACCATGGTGAGACAAGAAAAGGTGGAAATGTTGGTTGTCCGCGCTTGACCAAGAGGTGGGATGTCCAATTAATTTTTACGCCTGCAATGGCCGGCTGTGTTCAATCTGGTCAATAGTGAAAGTTCATGAAGTATTCCACCGATGCTTCAGATGATTCTGAGAAAATAGCCAGGAAAACCTGTGAATGCACTGTCTTTCCATTCCTACAAAAAGCCAGGAACACCTCCTCGAGTTGCGGTTGCATCACACAGAACCAAGGCCTACACTCCCAAAATGACTACTGTTATATGCCGCGGGTCGCCTTGACCTAGTTTGTGAATTCTTACGCTCTGCACGATCGTATGAAAAACGAAACTGTTAAGCAACCCGAGACCGAACGGAATTAACCCAACAGCTCATCTCATTTTTGATGATCTCCAGCGGGACCTACGGAGTACTCCCTGTGCTTAACTTTGATGTAAGCCACTGTGGGCTGGCTCATGCGTGAGTCTAACTGCCGCGATAGAAATTGTTGCAGGCCATTCTGAGGAAGGCATCCGTGTATTTGTCAGTCGCCAGGACTACGGGATGAATAACGTCATTCCACTGCTCCATGTCCTGGAACAGATGCTGAAAAATCTGTCTGGGCAGGGGACTGGAGACGTGGCGACTACATCTCGTGTCCACATGAGTCCAGTGGGGACTGAAATGGAGGAGGAGGAGGAGGACTTTGGAGCAGGACCATTTTCTGGTGAAATGAGTGGATTTTCTACCCAGGTGACAAGAGAGGAGGAGCAGGAGCAGATGGAGGAGGTAGATGGAGATGAGGAAGACGAGGCAGATGACCCGCAAGCACCGTGGCAGTATACAGTGGAAATGGAGGCAGGGAGCCCCTCGGAGTCACTTGTGCAGATGTCCCGCAGCATGCTTATTTGCCTGGCTAGTGACAGCCGAATAGTCAGCATCCGGCAAAGGGATGACTTCTGGCTCTCCACCCTATTGGACCCTCACTACCGTTCCAAAATGGGAGCCGTTTTCCCAGCTATTGAGAGGGAGGACAAACTCAAATACTATAGGGAAATCCTCCGTAGTCAGCTGGCCGCTGCCTAGGTGCGGCATCGTCCCTCCTCTGACAGGTCTGACCGGGGGGTTCTGCCGCGCCCACGTACCACTGCCGCGGCGGCGGGGGGCCGGTGTGGCAGGGGGTGGGGTAGGAGAAGTACCAGGTTCATTAGCAGCAGCCTAAGTCTGGAGTCACTGATGAGCAGCTTCTTTCACCCGCCTAGTGAGGAGGGCAGTCGCCAGCAGCAGCAGCAGGATCTGAAGCAGACCCTGAACCAACAGGTTGTGGCCTACTTGGACAGCACTCTGCCACCCCAGTTAGAAGATCCGCTGGACTACTGGGCACCAAAACTGGATGTGTGGCCGCAACTTGCCGAGTTTGCAGTGGAGAAGCTGTCCTGCTCGGCCAGTAGTGTGGCATCAGAGCGGGTGTTCAGTGCGGCGGGGGCTATCGTTACCCCAAGGAGAGCCCGCTTGTCCACGGGAAATGTGGAAGGACTGACCTTTGTCAAGATGAATCAGGCGTGGATCGGCCAGGATTTCCACACCAATGCCTTAGGCGTCAGACTACATCAGCCATGACGCCTCACCCAAACTGTGAGAAATGAGTCTGGGTTCAAACTACCTGCCTCAGCTACTATTCTGATGCCGCCACCCGCCTGATGCCACACATCTGCTGACAGTTTCTCCATCTGCCATCAACCATCTTTACCAGGGACTGGTATTTCCACCCACCTCCACACTATGTCATTTTGCCACTTTATGACCTCATGCTGCTACTGCTGTTGCTGGTGCCGTGACATCCACACTGTGTCATTGTGCCACTCTCTGACCTCATGCTGTTGCTCCTGCCGCCGTCACCTCCACTCTCTGTCATTGTGCCACTCTGTGGCCTACTCCAGTTTTTGCCACCTCCATAATGTCATTGTGCCACTGTCTGACCTCAGGCTGCTGCTGCTGTCACCTCCAATCTCTGTCATTGTGCCACTCTGTGGCCTACTCCAGTTTTTTCCACCTCCAGAATGTCATTGTGCCACTCTCTGACCTCATGCTGCTGCCGCCGTCACCTCCACTCTCTGTCATTGTGCCACTCTGTGGCCTACTACTGTTTTGCACCCTCCAGAATGTAATTGTGACACGGTCTGACCAAATGCTGCTGTTGCCATGACCTCCACACTGTGTCTTTGTGCCACTCTCTGACCTCATGCTGTCTGCTTGACTCACTCTTGTCATTGTGCCACTCTGGCTACTACTGTTTTTGCACCTCCAGAATGTCATTGAACTGTTGACGCATCTGCTGGCCGTCACCTCCACTCTCTGTCATTGTGCCTTGTGGCTACTACTGTTTTGCCACCTCCAGAATGTCATTGTTGACCACTGTCTGAACTGCCATTGCTGCTGCTGCTCGTACCTCCACTCTCTGTCATTGTGCCACTCTGTGGCCTACTACTGTTTTGCCACCTCCAGAATGTCATTGTGCCACTGTCTGACCTCATGCTGCTGCTGTCATCACCTCCACTCTCTGTCATTGTTCCACTCTGTGGCCTACTACTGTTTTTGCCACCTCCAGAATGTCATTGTGCCACTCTCTGACCTCATGCTGCTGCCGCCGTCACCTCCACTCTCTGTCATTGTGCCACTCTGTGGCCTACTCCAGTTTTTGCCATCTCCAGAATGTCACTGTGCCACTATCTGACCTCATGCTGCTGCCACCGTCACCACCACTCTCTGTCATTGTGCCACTTTGTGGCCTACTACTGTTTTGCCACCTCCAGAATGTCATTGTGCCACTGTCTGACCTCATGCTGCTGCTGCCGTGACCTACACACTGTGTCATTGTGCCACTGTCTGACCTCATGCTGCTGCTGTTGCTGCTGCCTTGACCTACACACTCTGTCATTGTGCCGCTGTCTGACCTCATGCTGCTGCTGTGGCTGCTGCCGTGACCTACACACTGTGTCATTGTGCCACTCTGTGGCCTACTCCTGTTTTTGCCACCTCCAGAATGTCATTGTGTCACTCTCTGACCTCATGCTGCTGTGGCTGCCGCGTCTCCTCCACACTCTGTCACTGATGTTGCCACCTGAGCCCTCAGCTTGTTTTTTTCCAGCTGTCGCTGCCATGACTTTATCAGGCTACATTCCCCCTTCAGTTTTTTGGTCAGTTTTGCCCTCTTAAGTGCCCAGGGAATTTTATAGTGAAGCGATTCTAAGAGTGGCGGCAGTCATGTGCGTGTCATACTAAAACAGAACATTTTTTGAAGACCAAACCAAGCTCCCTCTACATATTTAAGCATGGCACAACGTTCTACAGCACCCTGCAGGCTCTATGCAGCCTGTAAATCGCTGTTTTTTAACGCGATTCATCCCGAAGTAACTCGGACCGAAGTTATTTTTGTCGGGAAATTCGGTGAAGTGACCGAACCGAATTTTTGAGAAATTCACCCATCTCTAGTCATTAATATGCAAAGAAATGGTTTAGGCACCATCTGATGTCAGAGGCGTACCACGAGCAGAGATGCTGCTGGAAAGAAGCAGGTTTCATCGAAAAAGTTTTTTTTTCCTTCAAATCCTTTAAATTAGCCGGGATTTTAGTAGTTCATTGTAAGGCTTTAGTAATCTTTGCAGATTTTCATGCATAAAGGGTGTTCTGCTTCATATGTGCTTTGAACAGAATTTGCATAGAGGCCATAGTGCCGTAGAGTAGTGTTGAGCGATTATTATTGACAAAGTTGAAATCGTCACGGTTTTTATGTTGATCGAATTTTTTAGATCACGCGATAATTTAGGTTAAAATCTGCGCATAATCTATTAATTTCGCACCATTTTCGGCGCTTGCTGTCATTTTGGCGGCCAGCAAATCAGCTTAGAGAATAGAGCAGGGTGAGCAACGTCATGACTGGGAAGTGTATAGTTGCGATTGGCTGGAAAAATCACATGACCTCGTTTTACATAGAACAGCCCTTCCTGTTCTGCCTCAGTGTATGTCAGCGTCTCATAGTAGTAGGACGTGTGCCCAGTATTTGTGCAAACAGCTCATCGAAATTATTCTATTTGTTCACAGAGACAGCTATACTTTTAGCTGTGAACCTTAGAACTTAGTTAGATCAGAGATTTGCAGATTTTAGGTAGTTAACCTGAGAATTTTAAAGGAGCATCTAGCCCTGTAAAGTCACGGGGGGGGGGGGGGATGGGGTGGGGGGGGGCCCGCGGGCGAACACAGACAGACAGACAGGCTCTTTAAAGGATTCTGGATATTGTGCACCCAGACTTAGTGTAGACATTGCATTGCAATAGCTTTTTACTAACAGTTTTCTGTTGAGATATTACTTGGATGTTGGGCAGCCTGAACTTATATTAGGATACACATCTTTACTAGTAACTGCAGGTCTATTTGTTAGGTGCAAAACTCCACTTTTATTATCCGTATACATTCCAGATAGCTGTTTTTTTCACTTTTGGTCACTCAAGCTTTGTTGATAGAGGTACCTTGCACTTAAATTTGAATCCAGCAATTTTGTCGTCACCGCAGGTGTATTTTTAGGTGCAAAAAATACCGTTTATTATCCGTATACATTTCAGATAGGTGTTTTTTTTCAATTTGGCGCAGTCCAGCTTTATTCATAGAGGCACCTTGCAATTAAATTTGAATCCAGCAATTTTGTCGTCACCGCAGGTGTATTTTTAGGTGCAAAAAATACCGTTTATTATCCGTATACATTTCAGTTAGGTGTTTTTTTTCACTTTTGGTCAGTCAAGCTTTGTTGATAGAGGTACCTTGCACTTAAATTTAAATCCAGCAATTTTGTAGTCACCACAGGTTTATTTTTAGGTGCCAAAAATACCGTTTATTATCCGTATACATTTCATATACGTGTTTTTTTCACTTTGGCGCAGGCCAGCTTTGTTCATAGAGCCACCTTGCAGTTAAATTTGAATACAGCAATTTTGTAGTCACCACAGGTGTACTGATAGGTGCCAAAATACCTTTTATTATCTGTATACATTTCAGATAGGTGTTTTTTCTTTCAACTTTTTGGGTCAGTCAATGCTTTGTGATAGAGGTACCTTTTTGCACATTAAATTTGTAATCCAGCATTAATTTGAAAAGTCACCACAGGTGTATTGATAGGTGCAAAAAATTACCTTTTCATATATCACGTTTTTGTAATCATTGAACTGTGTTTTTTCACCTTGGTGAGTGCCATCCAGCTTTGTTACAGTTTTTAGAGCCACTTGCAACTTAAAATTTGAATCAGCATTTTTGTCGTCACCGCAGGTATATTTTTAGGTGCAAAAAATACCGTTTATATCCGATATACATTTCAGTAGGTGTTTTTTTCAATTTGGCAGTCCAGCTTTATTATAGAGGACCTTGCACTTAAATTTGAAATCCAGCAATTTTGTAGTCACCACAGGTGTATTGATAGTTGCCAAAATACCGTTTATTATCCGTATACATTTCAGATACGTGTTTTTTTCACTTTGGCGCAGCCAGCTTTGTTCATAGAGCCACCTTGCAGTTAAATTTGAATACAGCAATTTTGTGGTCACCACAGGTGTACTGATTGGTGCCAAAAATACCTTTTATTATCCGTATACATTTCAGATAGGTGTTTTTTTTCACTTTTGGTCAGTCAAGCTTTGTTGATAGAGGTACCTTGCACTTAAATTTGAATCCAGCAATTTTGTAGTCACCACAGGTGTATTGATAGGTGCCAAAATACCTTTCATTATCCATATACATGTCAGATACGTGTTTTTTTTCACTTTGGCGCAGGCCAGCATTGTTCATAGAGGCACCTTGCACTTAAATTTGAATCCAGCAATTTTGTCGTCACCGCAGGTGTATTTTTAGGTGCCAAAAAAACCGTTTATTATCCGTATACATTTCAGATAGGTGTTTTTTTCAATTTGGCGCAGTCCAGCTTTATTCATAGAGGCACCTTGCACTTAAATTTGAATCCAGCAATTTTGTAGTCACCACAGGTGTATTGATAGGTGCCAAAATACCTTTTATTATCCGTATACATTTCAGATACGTGTTTTTTTCACTTTGGCGCAGGCCAGCTTTGTTCATAGAGCCACCTTGCAGTTAAATTTGAATACAGCAATTTTGTAGTCACCACAGGTGAACTGATAGGTGCCAAAAAAAACTTTTATTATCCGTATACATTTCAGATAGGTGTTTTTTTCACTTTTGGTCAGTCAAGCTTTGTTGATAGAGGTACCTTGCACTTAAATTTGAATCCAGCAATTTTGAAGTCACCACAGGTGTATTGATAGGTGCCAAAAATACCTTTCATTATCCGTATACATTTCAGATACGTGTTTTTTTCACTTTGGCGCAGGCCAGCATTGTTCATAGAGGCACCTTGCACTTAAATTTGAATCCAGCAATTTTGTCGTCACCGCAGGTGTATTTTTAGGTGCAAAAAATACCGTTTATTATCCGTATACATTTCAGATACGTGTTTTTTTCACTTTTGGTCAGTCAAGCTTTGTTGATAGAGGTACCTTGCACTTAAATTTCAATCCAGCAATTTTGTTTTGATTTTAGGGATATGAGAATTGCTGTGATTTGCCGTCTTCTAATAAGAGACTTTCCAAAACTCTTCCATACCTTCTCAAATAAATTTTTATCTTTCTGAACATGGAGCGAAATTCAGGTGGTAGGACATGGACATGGACAAAGAGGGGGGTAGGACATGGAGGTAGAGGTACGAGAGAAGGTGCTCTTTCCAATGCTGGCGACAACACGCATGCCAGCGGATCGTCAGTTACAGGACCGTCAGGCCTGTCATCGCTGGGTCAGGGCCCTGTGAATCTCAGTAACGAACAGCGTCGCCAATCTGTTCTTCAGTGGTTAATGCAACCTGCATCCAGCAGTCTTACCTCCTCGTCCTCCCAGTCCCGGCCACAAATGTCGTCATCAGCATCATCATCATCCGTCCAACATGAAGCGAAGGCAGCCCAAATGTCAACTCGTGTACCCACCACTGTGGATAATCCATTTTCTGAAGACCTCTTTGATGACAAAATGCGGTTGGGGTCAGAAGGCATGTTAAAAGATCAAGAGGCCAAAGAGGATGATTTTGTCTGCTCTGACACCCAGTTACTGATGCCATCAGAGGAGGATAAGGAAGCCGGTCAATCGGCAAAAATCCCGGGCGGTCGGCAACGCCTTGCAGTGCCCCTTGCTTGTAGCCCGCAGCTTCTGGATGCAGAAAGTCAGGACGACCAAGTCACCTGTGTTGATGATGATGATGATGATGACGACATTGCGGATCCATCGTGGTCTTTTCCGCAGAATTTGCTTGCGAGCGCTTCATCAGTGGACGAGGAGGAAGACGATGGGGTAGTGTCAATACGGGTCCCGCCTCAAAAAGGGAGAGGGCGGTCGCAGAAGTCTGCTGATATGATTCCGCCAGCCACGGTCAGCGGAAACCCCGCTCCTCGCTTATCGCCGTCAAAAAGGTCCAGGACCTCTCAAGCCTGGGCCTTCTTTGAGCAAGCCTCTGATTCAACCAGCGATGTCATATGCCGCCTTTGCCATAAACGCATAAGTAGAGGCAAGAATCTTAGGTGTTTAACCACCACCAACATGTCTAGTCACATGCAGCGAATGCATGAGTTGAAATGGAGGCAGCACTTGGCCAAAAAAAGGCCAGACCGACGCCGGGCTTCCAACCACCGCCTCCTCCTCCTCCGCCACCACCAAGCGTTCCTCAGCTGCCCATGTCTCTAAGAGTCATGATCAGGGATCAGTCTCCGCTTCAGCCTCCACCGTCGCCCGAGTACCACCAGCACCACCAGAGACCCATCATACCCCTTCTCCTCCCACCAGTTTGACGACCTGCACGCCGTACAGCGGCCAGTCTAGCAGCCAGCCTAATTTGGATCGTTTGACTTTCATCAAGATGATTCAGGCATGGATCTCTGATCATGTTGTGGCCCCAATTGCCGGGGTCACCGATTAGTTGCCGGTCTACTTCACATTCCTCTTCAAACAGAAATGGTCCTCTTGAAAAATGTTTTTTAAAATTATAATTTCTTACTGCAATTTTTATTCTCAGTTCCCAACAGTTCCTTTTGTTGGTTTTGCGGTGTGGAGACTGTAAAAGACTGCAAGGTTTCATGACAACACCGTATTCCATGTACTCACTTTATCTTTAGAAGTTTGCGCATTGTCAATGGTTTTCAGGTCATGTTGCTGTGAGATACAGCTATAATTATGGTCCTTTGGAATAGAAATGTGGCTTCTAAGTGGCATTTCTCCCTCACAATTTTTAACAGTGGCTGAGAAGTCATATTTATAATTTTTTGGGGTCATGTTGCTGTGAGATACAGCAATAATCGTGGTCCTTTGAAACAGAAATGTGGCTTCTAAGTGGCATTTCTCTCTCATAATTTTTAACAGTGGCTGAGAAGTCATTTTTATAATTTTTTGGGGTCATGTTGCTTTGAAATGCAGCAATACTACAGGTCCTATTATAAAAAAATGTTGTTTCTAACAGACATTTGTTCTTCACAATTGTCAAAAGTGGCTCAAGGGTCATGTTTTGAATTTTTGGGGGCATTTTGCTGTGACATGCAGCTATACTACAGGTCCTATTATAAAAAAAATGTTGTTTCTAACAGACATTTGTTCTTCACAATTGTCAAAAGTGGCTCATGGGTCATGTTTTGAATTTTTGTGCGCATTTTGCTGTGAAATGCAGCTAAACTACAGGTCCTATTGTAAAAAATTTGGTTTCTATCAGACATTTGTTCTTCACAATTGCCAAGAGTGGCTCAAGGGTGATGGTGCTGTCAGAAACAGGAATAGGTAGGACACTGTTAATGGACACATTAACATAGCTAGCAATCCCTGTATTGAGACAACCCATTTAATACAATTAAAAAAAAGAGAAACAAAGACATGGTGGGATTCCATCCTATTTTAAAAATGTGTTTTCTAGAATTAAACTACTAAAAAACTTGCATGTACAAAATAGCTGGTAAAAAAATTCCTCTGAATTGTACAAGAGAGGTACAGGAAGACTTGACCAGATGTAGGTTATTCAGAGGACATGGAGTATGGAGCACGGACAGAGAACAAAGAACAGAGACAATTTCCTCCAGCACGTTGAGTAAAATGAGAAAAAGAATGCCAAGAAAAAGGGCACCTGGGTGGATCAGGAGCATTAACCACCAGTATGTCCAAGTAAAGCTCAATTGGTCCGCACTCATACGGAGGGGCAAGCGCTACCCAGGTCTTGACTGTGTACTGAGGAAGGCTGGAGGTCTTACCTCACACTTCCGCTTCCGCACTCTGCTTCAGCACGACTGTTTTCGTTGCTGCGTCATAAGGGCATTTTTACCGTGTTAATAGATGACGGGCGCCAGTCTGGGCTCTCACCGCACCCACTGTAACTCCGGCCCTGGCAGCTGAACCTGCGTGTTAATAAATGACAGACGCTAGCCTGGGCTCTCATCGCTCCCACTGTAACTCCGGCCCTGGCTGCTGAACCTGCGTGTTAATAGATTACAGACACTAGCCTGGGCTCTCACCGCACCCACTGTATGTCTGGCCCTGGCAGCTGGACCTCCGTGTTAATAGATGCCTGACAGCAGCACTGGCTCTCACCATTAGAGGCAATCAGGAGAGCTTCAAATTTCTCTAAAAAATCAGTTTTTGAAATAGGTGATTTCTGTGAGGTTAAGTAGTGTCAAAAAGGGCTCCAGGGCTGGACACTAATTGCACAATTTGAGGCTTAAAATTTTCTGGGGCTGGAGTCACTATGGGGTCGCATCATTTGATCTCCAGGGGAGTCTGTCACTAATCACTGAAGAAGGATTTGGAGGAAAATTTAAACTTTGGGAATTGTTTTGGCTGAATCACCCCTGGGAAAAGCCAGGAGGGCAAATGTCTTCTCAACTAAGAAGTGTTTTGGGGATGATTAGGACATTTGTATTACTTACGGGGGGTGCGGACGAATAAACACATCTACTCGTGTAAAAAATACCTTTAAAAACTGCAGGGATGGGTCTATGTTGTATGTTATCACAAACAGGTTTAAGGGTAATGCTTTGGTACTGGACAGGTATAGTCAATGTCCAGTGAAACTAAAATGGTTGTTCAAAGACTCCTTTTTCCGGCACTTTTTAAATCTGGGGGTCTTGCAGGTTTGGAGCTCATGCTTTGGCCCAAAGACAGGTATAGTCATGCCCAGGAAACTAAAATGGTGGTTATAAGAAATTTCCCTTTTTTCCCGCACTTTTTAAAATCTGGGGTTCATGCAGGTTTGGGGCTCATGCTGTGCCAGGACAGGTATAGTCAATGTCCAGTGAAACTAAAATGGTGGTTGAAAGATCTCCTTTTTCCGGCACTTTTTAATCTGTGGGTATGCAGGTTTGGGGCTCATGCTGTGGCCCTGGGGCAGGTATAGTCTATGTCCAGTGAAACTAAAATAGTGTTGAAAGATCCTTTTTGCGGCACTTTTTAATCTGTGGGGCAGAAGGTTTAATGGTCATTCTGGGGTACAGGACAGATATAGTCAATGTCCAGTGAAACTAAAATGGTGGTTGAAAGACTCCTTTTTCCGGCACTTTTTAAATCTGGGGGTCATGCAGGTTTGGGGTTCATGCTGTGGCCCAAGACAGGTGTAGTCAATGTCCAGTTCAAGTAAAATGATGGTTCACATCATACTGCCTTCTGGCACTTTTTAATTTGTGGGTGATGCAGGTTTAAGGGTCAGGCTGTGGTACAAGACAGGGATAGTGAATGGTGTGTGACTTCTTTTCTGTGGCTTTTATAACCTAAGTGTGTTGCCAGAGATGTAGCACGTATCCATTTGACTGTTGTAGATGTTAATTCCAGCTTCTCCAGCCCTGTTTGGGTGTAATAATGAAGGTGTTGTTCCTCTCCCATAGACTTTAATGGTCATCGGCGATAATCTATTATCGACTATCGGAAATCGTCTTGATAATTGCCGATATCGACTATCGATCCGATGACGATAGTCAACGTAATCGCTCATCACTACCGTAGAGGTGTCTACTGAGAAAAACTTTAAAAGTTGTAGACTGTTTCTACTAGAAATGTAACCACCTAGATAGAATAGTTTGTTTTATGAATATGCCATTTTGCATGTGCAATGTGAGTCTATAGCTCATACACCTGCAATCAAGTAAAAGCTGACTGTGTTCCTGGCTGTTAGAGACAAAAAGACACCCTAGAAAGAGAACAGAAGCTGTGCCTTATGTTTTTTGTCTTCTTAATATAATACTCAAAGAACATTGTGTAGCGATTATAGGCCACAGCAGTATGCATAGCAGAAAAAAATTAAGAAATGTAAATTTAAAATACTTTTTGTACAACTTTTGTTGCAAAATGTAACCATGATGAAAAGAAAACAAACTAAATTACTATACAAATGGCATACAAATAGTTCTGTATTTTATAAGAGTAAAGCTTGTTAGCACTAAAATCACTAACAATGTCTGATCATTTAAACATGATTTTTATCTTAAGATCGATGCACTATCTTCCAAATACTTCACACCATTAACACTTACATGATTTAATTGTTTCTGTATTTTATGCCATCAAGTCAGTTTTGACTTAATATGACAACACAAATATGTGCTAAGTTGTTGATTGGGTCTGGATTTCTCTGATTGTTTTCATAGAAGTTGTTGTTGAATCCTCTTTTTTTTCTTCTACCGTTGTCTGGGCACAGAATATTGTTTAATTTCCCTTGTGGTTGTGCTGAAGAAAAACTGAATATTTACTGCCAGGTTTCCCCACAGATAACAGCTGATTGCTGGGGGTCCCAGCAGGATACTGGCAGTAATCAGTTTATTGTCAAGGGACCCTTCTAACAAGTAGAGATTGTCAAAGTGGAGAACTACTTTAACTATATTCTCAAAGCCAATATTTTAATGGTATGAGTAGTGCTCTCCAGCTTTTTCTCCACCCACTTATTATATCTATAATGTTAATAGCTATCAAAATAATGATCGTTGCTTTATAGAAACAGGTCTTTTATCATTGTCCTACTATGTGCCAATTGTTTTCTGTTCTTGGCTGCTATATCCTTTCTTAACAATGGATCCAAGAAGGCAAAAGCTGTCAAATACTACAATGTTTTGTATGTCTTCACCATCTAAAGTTAGCTGTCATCCTTGCTGTCATAAGCTTTGTTTGCTTTATATTCCACTGAAGTGCTATGTTTTAAACCTGATTTTAGTCTTTTTTTTGCAGATTCCTCTTCTTCCACTATAAGGTAGCTGTCATAAGCATTTTATGAGATGATGTTTCATTAAATTTGAAATATAATATATTGTTAAAGTATCAGCAGACCTGCTAGGTGAAGAACTGAGTTCATCAGACATAAAGTGGTATGGAAGTTTTTTACTGCTTCAATTATCTTTTATGTAAGGAAATTCAAACATTTTTCAGGATTTTCACTTTTATGTAGGGTGCACATTTTTATTTCCCATAAGGAAGCTATAGTTGTCTCATAAAATTGAAAGCACGTAAGTCAATAGGTTCACATAGAACACATTAGAACAGCATTAGAAGAGCTTAGTAGTAGGATTCTAGAATATCCACACACATTTCCTATTTTGACACTAAGAAATCCGAATAATCATTTTATCTTCACTAATCGATAGATCATTAAACATTTGGATCCAGGAGGAATTCTTTGATATAACATAATAATAATAATTGCAACACAGACAAGAACATAATTTTCTATCTATTTATCTATCTGTCATATATTTATCTATCTATATAGTAAGCAAGCTATTTTTTATCTAGTTATATATTATTAAATTATCTACTTATCTGTCTGTTATACATTATTTATCTACCCACACCCCATCTTCAATGCTCTCAATGAGGGAAGGAGAATGTTGGAAAAATAATCTTGCGATACATGGCCCCATCCATCCTCCTTTCAATATGGTGCAGTCGTCCTGTACCCTTCACTGAAAAGCACCCCCAAAGTATGATGTTTCCACCCCCATGCTTCATGGTTGGGATGGTGTTCTTGGAGTTATACCCCTGCTTCTTCTTCCTTAGCTGATACCAAAAAGTTCTATTTTGGTCTCGTCTGACCACATAACCTTCTCCCATTCCTCCTCTGGATCATCCAGATGGTCATTGGCGAATTTCAAATGAGCCTGGGCTGGCTGTAAGCAGGAGGACCTTGCGTGTCCTGCAGGATTTTAATTTGTAACGTCATAGTGTGTTACTAGCAGTAATCTTTGAGAATGTGATCCCAGCTCTATTCAGGTCATTGACCAGGTCCTCCAGTGTACTTCTGTGCTGATTTCTGACCTTTCTCATAATCATCCTTAACCAACAAGACGAGATGTTGCATGAAGCCCCGACCAAGGAAGATTGACAGCCATCCTGTGTTTCTTCCATTTTCTAGTAATTGTGCCAATAGATGCCTTCTCACTAAGCTACTTTCCTATTGTCCTATAGCCCATGCCAGCTTTGTGCATGACTACAATTTTGTCCCTGGTATCCTTAGACAGCTCTATGGTCTTGGCCATGGAGGAGAGGTTGGAGTGTGATTGATTGTGTGGACAGGTGTCTTTTTATACAGGTAATGAATTCAAACAGGTGCAATTAATATAGGCAATGAGTGCAGAGTTGGAGGGCTTCTTAAGAAAAACTAATAGGTCTGTAAGAGGCAAAATTCTTGCTGGCTGATAGGTGATCCAATACTTATTTCATGCAATAAAATGCAAATCAATTATTTTATAATCATACAATGTGATGTTCTGGATTTTTTATTTTATTTTTTTAATATTTTTTGTAGGTGGAAAAAATTTAAAAAAAATTGCCAAGGAATCAATACTTTTTTTCCCCTTTTTTTATTTATTACTTTCTCTCTCTGTATCGTTACCCATTATTTTTGGTTATCTATTTTTTAAATATCTTTCATTTCCCTATGAAGATCTTTTTTCTATCGTTATCTTTTATCTACGTTTCTTATACTGATTGAAACATCTTTTCTTTTGTTACTATTTTTTATCAACAATTTTTTTCCTTCTTTTTATCTGTCTTCTGTTATTTAACCAAACTAGTACCTTTTTACTACTATCTATCAAACTATCTATCTATCAATTATTTTACTTCATACTGGAATAGAGAGCTGACTGGGTCCACCCAGTTTTTGAACTTCGCCGCTGAATTGGGAATGTTACCACTGCTATAGTTTTTTTTGGGTTGTGATGGTCATGCACCACTGTCTAATATCAATGTTTGGAGTGTTGATTCAAAAAGTGTGTTAAACCCGAGCCTGCCCAAACCACCCAAGCGCCCCGTGAAATGACATTTGGACTGCAGCTGTTGAAAATAAACAGAAGACCAGGCAGAGATGGCCTGCTGAGTAAGCACTGGAAAAAGGGGAAAGAAAGGAAGGTGAATATGAAATTTTTTATCAGTTTCAAGTAGCGGTCCCTTTAAATTTTTATTTTATTATTTTTTTTTTATGGATAACCTTTTTAAAGGTTGGATTTGAATTGTAATTTAAAACTTCAACTCCCTATCATCTTCAAAAGTTATTGGAACACGACAAATTTATGAAAAAAAAAAAATGTGAAATAAAATTTGTTCCCCTTTTTTACATCTTTTAATCACATAACTTCCAATCTCAATGACTAAACATTCTGATTCCCTAAAAGACTTGTAATGGTCCCCGCAAAAAACAAACGTAAGTCATGAAAAAGGGAAAGGGGAAAGAATATTGCTGAAATAGGACCCTGTTCACGTCAAAACTGGTTGAACCAGAAAGAAATCAGATTTGGGAGGTCCTGAATCAGAATTTTATTCTTTATCCCTATTTCTATGCCTATTACTAGAGATGGGCGAATTGATTCTAACGAAGTGGAATTCGTTTAGAATTTCAGGAAAACTTTGGTTCTGAACGAAGTCAAAGTTTGGGGTACTTCAGGTGAACGAAGTGTGCTTTTGATTGATAAAAGGGGCTGGAGCACATGGCGTTACATGGGGCAAAGCATTTCTGGGAGGAAAAAGGGGCATAGCCTGCATGACATGTGCAGAGATGAAGCCAATCAGAGAACCGGTGGGATTTCTGTGACGTCACCGCATATATAAGCCCGGGCGCTACGCTGGGAGCTTATCCCGCCTCTCACTGTATGATTGGGGAAGGTGCTGCCGCGGCTGCTTGTTGATAGCTCTTATTGAAGAACTGATTTTTTTTACAGAAATTTTTGGGGGGTTTTCTCAGCTTGTCTCAGAGACTGCTTCTCTTAACGTTCTATTTTGATTTTGTGGGGTATTGGATCTGAAGTCCAGTGTGTGTCCAGTGCAGCTGCATATACATTTTTAATGCTAGCTCACACCCCATTTATATCAAGGGTGATCTAAAACTGTTCTTGTTGTATTCATTTAAAAAAACAGCGTTTTTACAATTCAATAAACTTCATTTTTGGGCTGCTCAATTCTTTTGCACAATTTTTCATCCAGGGGTTAATTAAGCGTTGTTCTGCTGTTGTGGTCACTAAAAAGAACCCTCTTTTCACCGCCAAAAATACATTTTTCCTGTTGCATATTTTACAAGCGAAGGTAATTACAATTTTTTCTCTTGTTGTAAGCGTAAAAAAACACGCCATTGTAAACGCTACAAGGTCGTTTTTTTTTTTTGTGGTTGCTCAATTGTTTGGCGCAATTTACATCAGGGGTTAATTAAGCGTTATTTTGCTGCTGTGGTGAATAAAATAAACCGTCTTTCACCGCCAAAAAATACAATTTTCCTGTAGAATAATTCACAAGCGAAGGTTAATTACAATTTTTTCTCTTGTTGTGTAGCGTAAAAAACACGCCATTGTAAGATGCTACAAAGCTCGTAGTTTGTGGTTGCTCAATTGTTTGGCGCAATTTACATCCAGGGGTTTAATTAAGCGTTGATTTTTTTGTTGGGGTGACTAAAAAGAAGCCGTCTTTTTCACCGCCAAAAAATACATTTTTCCTGTAGCATAATTCACAAGCGAAGGTTAATTACAATTTTTCTTCTTGTTGTGTAGCAATTTTTCCTCTTGTTGTGTACATCCACAGCCACAGAAGAAATTCTGTAGCATAATTCATATCCGGTTAATTAAGTCTGTTTGTGCTTTTATATTCAGTAAAATACACAGAGTTTTTAAACGGCACGTACAAGTCAATTTTTCCTGCCCATTTGTGGAGCGCAAGTATATCCAAGGGTTACCCAAGCTTCTCAGTGGGTTTTATTTGGAGGGCCAAACACAGGGTGTGTTTTTTATCATATACAGATATCTTCATCAAACAGTGTCTGTACAGTTTAGAACAAACAGTATGTCAGACAGAGAGGTGGCAGGCTCTTCATCTGCGAGTGGCAGAGGCACAAACATTCCTGGAGCAGGCCCAGGTCGCAGCACAGCAAGGGGACGTCGCAGCAGGGGTCACTCGGTGAGGACACAACTGCCGCTGTCATCTAGCGGCCGTGTGCAGACTAGCGACCCGAGGGTTCTTGATTGGTTGACTAGGTCATCCACTTCCTCCCAGATGACATCTGACAACCCCAGCCAAGAGTCGGTGGGAACGTCACGGAATATACAGTATTGACCAGTAATTTAAATCTTACACTGGCTGCTTCTTGAGAGGCACCAAATTTCGGAGTTCTCCAAGCCCCACTTAGGCAACCAATTATACAATACTGGGCTCTCTTAAAACTTTATACTTTATTCATCATACAAAAGCTTCCATATTCAGGCATTTGACCGCATTGTACAGCATAACCGTAATGGACATTGAATTTTGAAGCAATACTCAGGTTTGTTGCGACCTTCCGGTCGTTCAGGTCAGTTCATCGTTGGAGACGCCAGAGAGTCCCGAGCAGAGCGGCGCAGAGATGGCACACCTGCGCAACGCCCTGCATGCTACCTTTGGGGGGTAAGCCCCCACCCTTCTTCACGCATATGCGTCCCGGTCTACAGCCATTTCTTAAATAGATTAAAACCATTAACCCTTAAGAACCCCAAGCCAAATTAAAAACATTAACCTCCCAATGTCTGCAGATGTTTCCTGGAATAAATGATGTTATACCTCTACACTTGGCATATGTTTACACGTCTTACTACAAGAATACCCGCAGATTCAGACTTTCAAAAAATATGAACGAGATACAAGATATTATGCTGCAAATCGTGTCTATACATGGGCCGGAGAACGGAGGCAAGTAAGAAGACCACGATATGACCCACAAAAAAACCAGGGATGGAACTCCGCAACATCTGCTACTGATGACTCTGACTCCTATGATGGCCTACCTCAAACTGACAGGAGATATGTGCAGGAACAAAAAGGGAAAAGTTTTTTAGGAAAAGCTATAGACCCTTCATCTACCAACACAGGAAACATCCTGACAGGAGCCATAGAAAAAATCCCGATGACTACTCGGAAGAAAGGGAACCGCCGCTAACTATGAATATTTCCTCAAAGACTTTGACCCCTGCACAACAAGCTGTATTGGAAAAGGGACTGAATTTTGTTCCGAACCGTGACATGAATATTTTTGATTTCACTGTCGATCTTTATAAATTTTGCCGCAATATAAAATGTTTAAAAACTTTTTCTCCCCTTTAGTCCCTCTACAGGTATTAAACGTAAATGATAATAAAGTATATTCTAAAAAAATTAAAAAACCCAAGTCAGTTCGACCCAGAAATAAAGATAGCTGCCCTTGAGGTATTTGAACAAATGGTGAAGAAAGAGGTGAGTGAGCAATGGGAAAATAAAGAAAAATACATACATGGCAATTTTAGCAAGAGAGATAGAGAAGCATTAAAAGAACTTAAGAGTGATACCTCACTTATTATCAAAAGAGCAGATAAGGGAGGAGCCTCAGTGGTTATGGATGTGGAACCCTACATCCAAGAGGCAATGTTACAATTGCAAGATGTACAGGTGTATGCCCCCCTTAAAGAAGACCCCACGAGTGAGTTAAGTATATATGTTCAAGAATTAATCCAGGAAGGGTTTGCGGAAGGGATCATTGATGCCCATGAAAGGCAAATACTAATAAAGAAAAATCCGAGAATCCCTATCCTTTATATGGTCCCAAAGGTCCATAAGTCATACACAAAACCACCGGGGAGACCAATAGTCTCCGGGATAGACTCAGTACTAAAGCCCATAGCAGCCTATGTCGACATGTATTTACAGCCAGCAGTGAAAAAAGACCCTAGGATCCTACAAGATACAGGACAGTTTTTAAGGGCTATTAGAGAGATTGATGTTACAAAAGTCACTTTGTTGTGTACTCTCGACATAAAGTCTCTATTCACCAACATACCGCTGGAGGAAGGGATGGAAATAGTACGAGAGACTTTGTGCCGGGATGCCACACTGACAAATGGAAAGATCGCGTTTTTAATGCGGCTATTGGAAACAGTTCTTACTAAGAACTATTTTCACTTTGGTGATCAACTCTGCCTTCAGAAACAAGGAGTTTCGATGGGATCTCCGACAGCACCCAGTTTTGCTAACTTGTACATGCAATCGTTTGAGAACCAATATGTATTCCCTTTCCAATACAACAGCTATATTACCTCATGGTTTCGCTATGTGGATGACATCCTCTTGCTGTGGTCCGGGACGGAGTCACAGCTTGAGGACTTCACCAAATATCTTAATGGAGTGCATCCTCTTATTAAATTTACGATTATCAGTGATCAACACACTATCAACTATTTGGATGTTCAGTTAAAAAAATGTAATAGTGAAATTGTTACATCACTATATAAGAAAGATGCGGATCGTAATAATATATTACACCACACTAGCCAACATGCACCACAGACGTTTAAAGGGATAGTAAAATCACAGTTTATACGAGCTAGACGTATTAGCTCTACTGATAATGATCATTTAGTCAGTATGGAGAAGCTTATCCGTCGCTTTAAAAATAGGTGCTATGTTGAAATTGAATTGAGAAAGATGGGAATGGAGATATTAAAGATCCCTAGGGAAAATCTATTAAAGCCTAACCCCAAGAAAATGGGACAAGACCAGGAATTCACATATATATCCACCTATGATAGGCATGCAGGCATTATCAAACAAGCGATATTGAAATATTGGGGGATACTACGAAGTGACCCAAAAATTGGCCATTTATTTAAAAAAACACCTTGCTGGGTATACCGAAAAGGGAAAACCCTTGGCCAACAGTTAATATCTGCAGACCTAAAACGATCTGCAAAAAATAGAAAACAGACACTGCTAAGTAGCACGAGATCAGGGACTTTTGCATGTTTGAAGTGTGTGAATTGCCCTTTCATACTAAAAGGTGATTCAGTAAACCATCCGACTAAAGGCCACAAAATTAAAATCCAAGGATTCCACACATGTGAAAGCGAAGGGGTTGTATATATGCTCAAATGCCCTTGTGGGCGAGTATACGTGGGACAAACATCTAGAAGTATAAAGGTTAGGATTAATGAGCACAGATCCACTATTAGACTTTTTAAGAAAAAAACAATGAATCCTACACAGGATGAGAGTGAAAAAAGAGATGATAGCCATTAAAAAACGTTTGGGGAAACTTCTGTGGCTAGACACTTCACTGAAACACGACATGATGTCTGTGAGCTGCGCTGGTGTGTGTTGGAGAAGGTTATAAGTAGTGACAGTTCACACATGAGCACTAAACTCTTGAAGCGTGAGGCATACTGGATCACGCTATTAGAATCACTGTCCCCGAAAGGCTTAAATGAAAGTCTGAATCTGCGGGTATTCTTGTAGTAAGATGTGTAAACATATGCCAAGTGTAGGAGTATAACATCATTTATTCCAGGAAACATCTGCAGACATTGGGAGGTTAATGTTTTTAATTTGACTTGGGGTTCTTAAGGGTTAATGGTTTTAATCTATTTAAGAAATGGCTGTAGACCGTGACGCATATGCCTGAAGAAGGGGTGGAGCTTACCCCGAAACGTAGCACGCAGGTGCGTTGCGCAGGTGTGCCATCTCTGCGCCGCTCTGCTCGGGACTCTCTGGCGTCTCCAATGATGAACTGACCTGAACGACCGGGAGGTCGCAACATAACGCTGAGTATTGCTTCAAAATTCAATGTCCATTACGGTTATGCTGTACAATGCGGTCAAATGCCTGAATATGGATGCTTTTGTATGATGAATAAAGTATAAAGTTTTAAGAGAGCCCAGTATTGTATAATTGGTGGGAATGTCAGACATAACCATTAGTTGGCATGGCCTGGGAGCGGGTCAGCGGCCCTCACCTGTCCTCAACCCGCCTCTGTCCCATCCGGTTCCCTCAGCCAGAGATCTAATATGTGGTCTGGGCTCAGCGCCACTATATAGCGAGGATGAACAATTTGAGGAGGGCAGTCAGCAGCTACTTGGCAGCGAAGAAATGGGGCCAATATCCCCTGCTTCTTGCAGTAGGCGGCAAAGTATAGATGTGGAGAGTGGCATGGGAGGTCATGTTGTGAGGGGTCAGCCTCTGCATACCAAGACCGGTGATGAGGACAGCAGTGACGATGAAACACAAATAGATGATGATGTAGCCGACCGCACTTGGGAGCCGGGTGAGGCAAGGGCTTCATCATCGTCAGGAGAAGAGGGCGTCAGCTTGCGCGTCAGGCAGCGGTGCAGCTAGCAAGTGGGTTGTGTGGCCATGAGTCAGCAGGGTAGCAGCAGTGTGAGGTCGGGAGCCAAGCGGCCACGGGGTAATAAACCCGCTTCGCAGGCCCAAGAAAGTAGCGGCACAGGGGCTCAGCGAGGCAGCGGCGGTAGTAGTCACTCAGTGCGGAGCGTTGGCGCTAAAATCCGATACTCGGCGGTGTGGCAGTTCTTTGCTAAGATACCGGAGGAGCCGTATATGGGTATATGTAGAATCTGTGGGCAGAAAGTGAAGCGTGGCCAGGGAGCTAACATTGGCACCACGGCCCTGCGCCAACACATGCAGCGTCACCATCCGGTGACCTGGGAGGAACGTGGCTCAGATGTGGTGGTCCATCCTGCCCCCGCAGCAACAGCAGCAGCAGCGCCCAGTGGCATGCATGCCATTGCAGCCAGTCAAGGCTCCACCACCTCTGCAGAAGGGAGCTGTTTCTCTTTGACATCATCTCCCGGTCCAGATGCTCCTGCTCCTTGCTACTCATGGCGCCAGCAGTCGTTCAGCGAGGCGATTGCAAAGAGACAACAGTATGCATACAACCATCCTATGGTGCAGCAGCTGACCGTGCTCCTGTCCAAGATGTTGGTACTACAGTCCCTCCCTTTCCAAAAGGTGGATTCTGCACCTTTCAGAGAACTAATGGCTTGTGCCGAGCCAAGATGGAGAGTTCCAAGCCGTAATTTCTTTTCCAAAAAGGCAGTACCAGCACTTCATAAATATGTAGAACAGAAGGTGGGCCAGTCCTTGAGCTTATCGGTTTGTTCCAAGGTGCACGGCAGCGCGGACGTCTGGAGCTGTAACTACGGACAGGGCCAGTACATGTCCTTTACGGCCCACTGGGTGAATGTGCTTCCTGCCCAGGCACACCAACAACTTGGACAGGAGACGGCGCTTTCTCCTCCACGTTGTCAAACTGCGGGTCCTGCCTCAATGTCCGCCTCCTCCAACACCACCATCTCAGCCTCCACAAGTACTGCTCCATCATACCACATGTGTAGGGCACAGCGGTGTCACGCAGTTCTACACCTGGCTTGCCTCGGCGAACGAAGTCACACAGGGGAGGAACTGCTCCGCGTCATGCAGCAAGAAATCGATGTGTACTTTCTCCGTGCCAACTGCAAATCGGAACCATGGTGACGGACAATGGGAGTAACATGGTGTCCGCGCTGCACCGAGGAGGGATGGTCCATGCACCCTGCATGGCGCATGTGTTCAATCTGGTTGTGAAAAGGTTCCTGAAGTCTTCCACCGATCTTCAGAAGATTCTGAAAATGGCCAGGAAACTGTGCATGCACTTCATCCATTCCTAGAAAGCCAGGAACACCCTCCTCGAGTTGCAGTGGCAGAACGGCCTCCCCAACACACTCTGATATGCGATTGTTTCCACGTACTGGAATTTCAGCCTGCACATGTTGGACCGACTGTATGAACAGAGAAAGGCCATTAACGATTTTTTGATGATCCAGGCGGACAGGAGTACTCCCCTGTGTAACTTTGATGTCAGCCAGTGGCAGCTCATGCGTGACACCTGCCGTTTGTTGAGACCATTCGAGGAGGCCACGTTATTTGTTAGTCGCCAGGACTACGGGATGAATAACGTCATTCCACTGCTTCATGTCCTGTAACAGATGCTGAAAAATCTGTCTGGGCAGGGACTGGAGACGTGGCGACTACATCTCGCGGCCACATGAGTCCGGTGGGGACTGAAATGGAGGAGGAGGAGGACATTGGAGCAGAAGCATTGTCTGGTGAAATGAGTGGATTTTCTACCCAGGTGAAAAGAGAGGAGGAGCAGGAGCATCTGGAGGAGGTAGATGGAGATGAGATAGACGAGGCAGATGACGCGCAAGCACGTGGCAGTATACAGTGGAGATGGAGGCAGGGAGCCCCTCGGAGTCACTTGTGCAGATGGCCAGCAGCATGCTGATTTGCCGGCTAGTGACAGCCGAATAGTCAGCATCGGCAGAGGGGGGACTTCTGGCTCTCCACTCTATTGGACCCTCGCTACCGGTCCAAAATGGGAGCCTTTTTCCCAGCTATTGAGAGGGAGGACAAACTCAAATACTATAGGGAAATCCTCCGTAGTCAGTTGGCCGCTGCCTATGTGCGGCATCGTTCCTCCTCTGACTGGTCTGCCGGGGAGGTTCTTCAGCGCTCACGTACTACTGCTGGGGCTGCTGGGGGAAGGTGGGGGGGGTAGGAGCAGTACCAGCTCCATCAGCAGCAACCTAAGTCTGGAGTCACTGATGAGCAGCTTCTTTCACCCGCCTAGTGAGGAGGGCAGTCGCCAGCAGCAGCAGGACCTGGAGCAGACTCTGAACCAACAGGTGGTGGCCTACTTGGACAGCACTCTGCCACCCCAGTTAGAAGATCGGCTGGACTACTGGGCAGCCAAACTGGATGTGTGGCCGCCAACTTGCCGAGTTTTCAGTGGAGAAGCTGTCCTGCCCGCCATAGTGTGGCATCAGAGCGGTTGTTCAGTGCGGCGGGGGCCATCGTTACCCCAAAGAGAGCCGCTTGTCCACGGGAAATGTGGAACGACTGACCTTTGTCAAGATGAATCAGGGATGGATTGGCCAGGATTTCCACACACCAGTGCCTTAGGCGTCAGACTACACCAGCCATGACGCCTCACCCAAACTGTGAGAAATGAGTCTGGGTTCAAACTACCTGCCTCAGCCACGATTCTGATGCCGCCACCCGCCTGATGCCACACATCTGCTGACAGTTTCTCCACTGCCACCAACCATCTTTACCAGGGACTGGTATTGCCACCTCCCTCCACACTCTGTCATTGTGCCACTTTATGACCTCATGCTGCTGCTGATGTTGCTGCCGTGACCTCCAAACTGTGTCATTGTGCCGATCTCTGACCTCATGCTGTTGCTCCTGCCACCGTCACTTCCACTCTCTGTCATTGAGCCACTCTGTGGCCTACTCCTGTTTTTGCCACCTCCAGAATGGGATTGTGCCACTGTCTGACCTCATGCTGCTGCTGTGGCTGCTGCCGCGACCTAGATACTGTGTCATTGTGCCACTCTGTGGCCTTCTCCTGTTTTTGCCACCTCCAGAATGTCATTGTGCCACTGTCTGACCTCATGTTGCTGCCGCCGTCACCTCCACTCTCTGTCATTGTGCCACTCTGTGGCCTACTCCTGTTTTTGCCACCTCCAGAATGTCATTGTGCCACTGTCTGATGTCATTCTGCTGCTGTGGCTGCCACTGTGTCATTGTGCAACTCTGTGGCCTACTCCTGTTTTTGCCACCTCCAGAATGTCATTGTGCCACTGTCTGACCTAATGCTGCTGCTGTGGCTGCTGCCGTGACCTCCACACTGTGTCATTGTGACACTCTGAGGCCTACTCCAGTTTTTGCCCCCTCCAGAATGTGATTGTGCTACTGTCTGACCTCATGCTGCTGCGGCCGTCACCTCCACTCTCTGTCATTGTGCCACTCTGTGGCCTACTCCAGTTTTTGCCACCTCCAGAATGTTATTGGGCCACTGTCTGACCTAATGCTGCTGCTGTGGCTGCTGCCGTGACCTACACACTGTATCATTGTGCCACTCTGTGGCCTACTCCCGTTTTTGCCACCTCCATCATGTCATTGTGCCACTGCCTGACCTCATGCTGCTCCCGCCGTGACCTCCACTCTCAGTCATTGTGCCACTCTGTGGCCTACTACTGTTTTGCCACCTCCACTGTCATTGTGCCACTGCCTGACCTCATGCTGCTCCCGCCGTGACCTCCACTCTCAGTCATTGTGCCATTCTGTGGCCTACTCCAGTTTTTGCCACCTCCAGAATGTCATTGTGCCACTGCCTGACCTCATGCTGCTGCCGCCGTGACCTCCACTCTCAGTCATTGTGCCATTCTGTGGCCTACTACTGTTTTGCCACCTCCAGAATGTCATTGTGCCACTGTCTGACCTCATGCTGCTGCCACTGTCACCTCCACTCTCTGTCATTGTGCCACTCTGTGGCCTATTCCAGTTTTTTCCACCTCCAGAATGTCATTGTGCCACTGTCTGACCTCATGCTGCTGCCACCGTCACCTCCACTCTCTGTCATTGTGCCACTCTGTGGCCTACTCCAGTTTTTGCCACCTCCAGAATTTCATTGTGCCACTGTCTGACCTCATGCTGCTGCTGCCGTGACCTACACACTGTGTCATTGTGCCACTGTCTGACCTCATGCTGCTGCTGTGGCTGCTGCCGTGACCTACACACTCTGTCATTGTGCCACTGTCTGACCTCATGCTGCTGCTGTGGCTGCTGCCGTGACCTACACACTCTGTCATTGTGCCACTCTGTGGTCTACTCCTGTTTTTGCCACCTCTAAAATGTCATTGTGCCACTGTCTGACCTCATGCTGCTGCTGCTGTTGATGCCGTCAACTCCACACTGTGTCATTGTGCCACTCTGTGGCCTACTCCTGTTTTTGCCACCTCCAGAATGTCATTGTGCCACTGTCTGACCTCATGCTGCTGTGGCTGCCGCCGTCACCTCCACACTCTGTCACTGATGTTGCCACCTAAGCCCTCAGCTTGTTTTTTCCAGCTGTTGCTGCCATGACTTTATCAGGCTACATTCCCACTTGAGTTTTTGGTCAGTTTTGCCCTCTTAATTGCCCAGGGAATTTTATAGTGAAGCGATTCTAAGAGCGGCGGCAGTCATCTGCTTGTCATACTAAAACACAACATTGTATGAAGAACAAACCAAGCTCCCTCTGCATATTTAAGCATGGCACAACGTTCTACAGCACCCTGGAGGCTCTGTGCAGCCTGGAAATAGCCGTTTTTCAACGCGATTCTTGCCGAAGTAATTCGGGACGAAGTAACTTTTGTCGGGAAATTCGGCAAAGTGACCGAACCGGATTATTTAGAAATTCGCCCATCTCTACTTATTACCCTAACACTAACCCTAACCCCAACCATAAACTCTGTTTAGGATTAAGGTTAGGGTTTTTACTGGTTACTAAGGGTTAATGTACTATTCCACGATTGGGACTGCTTCTGACCCATCCATGCTGCTTCCAGGGGTGTAACACTTGTGGTGAGCTGTGCCATTATCCTCTAGTTTTCTTTTCAAACTCCACGATTCTCCCACAATAGTGATGTAGACTGGAAGTGACGATACGACTGGAATGACATCAGGCCAGACTTCTGGACCAGGTGTAGGCGGGAATCGGTAGTTAGGTGATAATAATTTAACTGTTAAAAGCCAGTAAAAAAACCAAACCTTAATTCAGAACCCTCTCCCCTAATCAAATCATATGGATTTAAGTTGAATTTGACATCAATCTGAATCAGAAGTGAACACTAGCAGAAAGACTACAGAGCCAAAAGCAGTTATGCAGAAAACCCCTGGATTAATTTTGTAGAATTTGTGCTTAGATAAAGGTATGGAAAAACAGGTAATTATTTGCTATAGACCCATCACTCAATGACTAATTTTAAAATGACTAAAATAGCTATAAAAAAAAAAAAAAAAATAACAAGGAAAAAAAAGAAATAACCTAATGTTACATTGGGGAAGTGCCCCTCAGACAACTCATTCTATAATCATCAAAAATGTAGACAGATCCTAACCTCTTAGTGATGGAGCTGAATACCAGTTATCTGACAACCAACATTTATTTTAGCCACTAGCAAGTCCTATGCAATCATGACCAGAGAGTATAAGAATGGCTTCATCCGCCTTCATAACTTCTCGTTTTGTTCTGTCAAAGCTATGGATCTTGCTCCCTAATGTCCTTGTGCAAAATAATCAGTTGCCTGTTTATAGGCCTTACATCATATAAAGTAAAATTTATTTTCAGTAAATATTTGACCAATTAATATTCACATCTCCATAAAATATTGGCAAAACAACAGTTACATATAAAGTAGTAAGTGAAAAAATTACCTCCATTATCGTTGATAGTAAAATTTGCATTGATTAATTCCTCGGGAGGTTGCGTAAAGGAAAATGGATAGTTGAGTTTAGGTTCATCCTTGTCTAGCGCAGATACAGTGTACACATTCTAACAAAAAAAATGTATTTTAGTACTGTTTGCATTGAATGGAATAAACTGAACACAATGCTAGTAATTAGGAAAGTGCTGAAACCCTAACACACTCAAAGAAGTAATTAAAATAAGCTAATCGAAAATATGGATTTACCTGTTAAATAGCATAAATGCTGAAAATATATTTACGTTTGGACAATGAAATGTACAAAAATAATTTTGAAATTCTGAAAAAAAATAATAATTTGAATCGTTAGATTGACAGATATAGTACTGTGCTTGCAAACTAATGCTTGAAAATCATTTGAGTTGTTTAGCAAATTGATCAGGAACCTGTGCAATTTTCTTTTCAATTAAGATACAAGCATAATGGAAAATCAAATGGATACTTGTTATACCCAGAGAGCACAAATACAGGTTATGTAGCCTTATTTATATAGCTATGCCATGTTTCTTTTTTTTTTTACTTTTGCAATGTGCATTATGTATATGGCAGCATTTGAAATAATTAAGATATTTAATAGACAAATGTACATACAGTATATACATACATACACTAACAAAAAAAATTGGCCAATGTTAATAGTCTCTGCTTAAGCATTTAAATATGTTTATAAAATAGAATGCTAAGCTTTATTTGATTATTTTATCAGATTTGTAGATTATCTTCTTAAGTAACATAAGACCTATTAAAGTTATCACACTAATTAACCCAAGCAATAAGTATACAAATAGTGTGACAAGAGTTTTGTAGTACATTTAAACAGTACATTTATAAAAATAAAATAAAAATTAAGATAAAAACTGCTAACATTATAAATGTCATGGTCCACGCCGTGGTCCCTGGTCCGGACCGCAAACCTGTCCCTGTTGCGGCCCCTGTCCCCTCTGCCTATCCCCTCAGTGTGTACTCACCTGTCCTTGCTCCTTCTCTGATCCTCACTGCTGCCGGCATCCTTTGTGCACAAGCACCCTCCCTAGGCAGCGCACAATGATATTTAAAGGTACAGTACCCAAATTACCTGGCCAATGACCTTTCACCACTTGGGACTTAAGGAACTTCCTGCCTGTGTTCTGGATCAGTTTGTTGATGTTACACATTGATCCTCACCTCTGATTGCTGTCCAGTACCGTACCTGTTAACTGTTTTTAATGACATCTTGGTTATAGTGTTCCTGTACTGCTGTCACCTTTCGCTACACCAGTCTGCTACATGTCTAGGACTCCGCTACCTGTCTTCGGTTGCTACCTGCCTGTGACCTGTCACCTGTGCCTATACACGCAGTCCTATGTCCGGCACTTCACCAATGGTGAGACATTTCCTCCAATCTCCACCACATATAGGCTTATTTACTTTTTCTATGGCTTTCACTTTGAAACATTCTATATTACTTTGATGGATTTCTTTGAAATGTTTTGAAGCCCCCGATAAATTGTGTGCCTTGGTGTTTTTGATATCATATAAGTGCTCCCTAATCCTGATGTGTAGGCTCCTGGTCGTACATCCGATATATTGTAAATTACATTGCTCACACCAGATCATGTAAATAACATGGTCACTGTGACAGTTTAAAAATGTATTGATAGAATAAAAATTACCAGTAACCGTGGATGTAAATTCATTACTTTTAACCATGAACTTGCAATGACCGCACCTGCTGGTGCCACATCTGAATGAGCCCTTAAAGTCTAGCCAGCGATCCCTTCTTGATATGGTGTTGTTTTTAAACAGACTAGGTGATACAATATTCCCCACTGTGCGCGCTCTTGTGGACACAAATTTACAACCATCCTGAAGTATGGTACGTAACGTGGGGTCAGTATTCAAAAGTGGTAGATATTTACGGATAATAGCAACAACATCAGAAAATTGTTGACTATATTGCGTTGTGAAACATATGGGGATTTTCTTATCCTGTATTTTATTTTTGGAACTGTAAAGTAAATCCATCCTATCTCTATTATCCAATTTGTTAATAGCTCTATGTATCAACCATAGTTTGTATTCTCTATCTCTAAGTCTTTTTGTTATAATGATTTTCTCCTTATTATAAGTGTCCGAAAAGCTGCAATTTCTCCTAGCACGAGTGAACTCTCCCACTGGTAAATTATAAATCACGTGCTTAGGATGGCAGCTTTAAGCACAAAGAAGACCATTACCTGAGATTGGCTTCCTAAATATGCAAGTGTGAACAGTACCTGAAATAGAATCACCAATGAGTTCTAGATCTAGAAACGCTATTTTTCTTTATTCATTTCAAATGTGAATTTTAAGTTTTCTTGATTGTTGTTGATGTAATTAACAAATTTAGGGACATCAGAGGGTAACCCCTGCCATATCAGTAACGTATCGTCAATGTATCTATAGTAGAGAAAGATATCTTGGGAAAAAATGTTATTAATCGAATAAATATATCTCTCCTCCCACCAAGACACGAAAATGTTTGCAAGGGACGGCGAGAAACAAGAGCCCATAGGGCATCCCTGAATCTGTAGGTAAAATTCGGAATTAAATTGAAAATAGTTATGAGTTAACAAAAACTCAGTAACCATAATCAAATATTGTTTAAGGGAATCACTGTATTTAGTGTACTTACTTAACTGATGGGAAAGCGCTGAAATAGCTAATGCCTGAGGTATAGATGTATATAGCGCTATAATATCGCTAGAGACCCAGGTAAATGTCGGTTTCCAAACAATTGTATCCAAGATTTTCAAAACCTCTCTAGAGTCCTTAAGATAATTTGGAGAACGAAGGTTGAAGGTGGCGATCAAGCCATGTACTAAGGTGTTCAGAGATTGACCCGATACCCGATATAATGGGTCGCAGTGGGGGAAGAAAAACACCTTTGTGTGCTTTGGGGAATGCGTGGAAGATGGGTGTTCTGGGATGTTGAGTGAACATATCCTCCTTTTGTTTGGGGGTAATAGCCTGAAGTGAAACCCCTTCGTCTAATAATTTCTCAATCTGTCTAGTAAAACAAGATATGGGATCTTTATCTAGTTTCTTGTATACATTGATGTCGTTAAGGAGTGATTACACTTGTTGCTGATATAAACTTTTATCCAAAATTACTACCATACTACATTTGTCTGATGGACGTATTATTATGTTACGATTAGACTGAAGAACTTTTTTAGCTTTAAATTCCCTAGATTAAAGATTATTTTTATGTGTATGTTTCTTAAGATGTTAATCACGTTTTTCCTGCTCGACCAATATTTGGAAATCATCCATAATTTTGGCCCTGGAACCAATGGGATAAAAAGCATCATTCTTGATGTATTTTAATTTTACATCTTCTAAGCTAATATTAGTGATAAGTGATTCATCTTCACTTAAACACTCTAAGGTATGAATTGACTGTTGTTCAGCAAAGGAGAGACCTCTGGGGAACAATTCTTCCCTCCCTTCCTTAGGTACCTCTCTATCTTCTGGTTCAGTATTCTCTGTGAAAAAATGTTTTCTAACTGTTAAGAGTCTGATGAAACGATTTACATCTTTAATTGTGTTGAAAAGATTGAAATCCACAGAGGGGACATAATTGAGTCCTCTATTGAGAACATCAATCTGATCTTGATTAAGTATACAAGCAGAAAAATTCAAGACAGTACAGTCTGAGGATGTATTAGAAACAAGATTGTCCTTTGAGATGATCGTGTCAGGATCTATTGGGGAGTCCTGTAAGAGTTCCTGGTTCGGTAAACTGAAGGGTGACCTCTTGTGCCTCTTCCCTGCCCTCCGCGTGCGTTTGTTGATCTTGGATTTCCTCTCGTACCTCTCACATTTTTTGGAAAACTGTGTGTATCCAAAAAATAATTAGCAGGATTTTCAACTGAATCCGAGTCAGAAGTATCGGTACAGGTATCCGTGTTGTAATCTTCTAATGGAGAAAACGACACCCTTTTGTTATGTTTATAATGTTTCTGCTTTCTTAAAATAGATCTAGGATAATCTTTAGTGAAATTATCTTGCTGCCATCTGTAAACTTTATTTTCGGCATAATCCAGACAATCTCTATCAAACTTGTTGCGTTTTACTGACATGATGTTGTCCTCTAATTTGGCAATATTATTGGTAAGCTTGTCCTTAAGTTCCTTATATGTTGAATCTTCTTCATAGGGCACCAAGGTTTCTTTTAAGTCTCGGAGCGATATTTCTAATTTATTCAATACATCTTGTTCGTGTTTAATGATGAGTCGCATGAGTTGTAGAGAGCAACTACTCAAAATATAATTCCATTGATCAATGAAAGATTGGTCATAGGCAAAGGTAGGTAACTTATTCAGTTGGAGACCCCTGGGAATCATATTCTCATCGATATATGTCTGTAGAGTGGTACTATCCCACCATGTCTTCAACTGCTGTGACATGATTTTCTCTAGACTCTTCATTTTTTGTTGTAAGTCCAGATTTTCCTGTCTTGGGGATATCTCATTATTCCCAAAAATTTGCTGCGCCTTCCAGCGTCTATCCAACAGGCAAAACTGGCTGTTGTCTCGGGCAAGCAGACTGTGCGTTTATATTTTCATCCATAGTCAGCAGTAATACCTTAATTATAGTTATAAAAATGTGCTATTTGTGCCACGAGAATTACAAAGCATTAACCTGGGAGCATGAATCTCAGCCAAAGTACAGTCTATGCAAATAACCACAAAAAATAGATAAACGCTCCCCGGGGATTTCGGGCAGCACAGGATCCGCTTTCAGACTCTCAACACACGGTGCACGGAGAAATGGAAATCCGGCTGTAGAGGTCCCACAGGTGTAGATGCAAAAATGGATTAATCCCAGCCCATTCGTGAAGCATATTGGATTCTCACCCTGGATACAAGATTCCCTAGGGTCTTAATTATAAATCGGACCTTATGTATTTGTTTTAGATATGTACATTTTTAAGCCATCTTGTATTTACATATGGTTTATCAAATGTATGCTCACGATAGAACAAGCTTTCCCCATTCTATTCAGCCATGAAGGGGTTAATACACATATGTTGGTATTGATTAGTCTCGCTCAAGGATATATATTGAAGTTGTTTTTGCTATTTGTTTGTTACGACTAAGAGCAATGTGTCATGCTCGAAACGTGTAAACTACACAGCGTCTCTTTGATTTTCTAATCATGTTTTTATGTGATCTTCAATAAAAGTGTGTTTTACTTCATATACTTACGACTGGAACACGAGGGCTGGGATTAATCCATTTTTGCAGCTACACCTGTGGGACCTCTACAGCCGGATGTCCATTTCTCCGTGCACCGTGTGTTGAGAGTCTGAAAGCGGATCCTGTGCTGCCCGAGATCCCCGGTGAGCGTTTATCTATTTTTTGTGGTTATTTGCATAGACTATGTCCGGCACACGAGTAGCCATGTCAAGGGTAGCAACCTGGGATTTCTCCGCAGCTAAGTCTGCCCGTCCTTGCAGCAGGCTCTGGTGAAGAGCATGGCTCTTTAGACTCTGCTCCCTGGCATGGTTTTCATCTTCATCTCTCGTGTTGACCCAGAGGTTCCACATACTCATTACAGTGAACATATTGATTGACTTTAAATAGCGATGCTGTTTTGCAGGTAAATCCTCCATTTTGTCTTCTCTTTTATACTAGATCAGGTTTATTACGGCTTTCAGGGCAAATCAGCTGAAGTTAATGTTCAGTCTGAACATGTTTAGGGAAGAGTGGCTAATTCCTAGCCTCTTTTTAAAGTTTTCTGGGTTTGGCACATGTTGCAAAGCATGTTGTCTTTTGTTTGAGATGTGTCTAGTAATCTGTTAGTATTCTACTCCCAGTTTTCCAGTCTCATTTGTATTTCTAGCTCTGTCCAGTCCTGTTTGGTTAAGTTTTAATGATAGTGTTCAGTTTGTGATTGTGTCTATAAATCTGTCAAGTTTTCCGTACCCAGTTATCTAGATTCCTTGATAATTTGTTTGGTTCTCAGTTTTTCAATTTGTCATGTCTTTTTTTTTCTGGATTTTCTGTTTTGTTATTCGGGGCCCCTTTCGTACCCCTTTTTTGTTTTTAGCTTAAGAACATTTTTCGCCATGTTTTCAGGGAGCAAATAGGACCCATTGATGTTGGTTTTTGGGGCCAGTAACGAAAAAAAATTAATTTAAACCCGGTCACTTTTTTTTGAAAATATTGTATTATATTATATCCTTTCACATGACAACAGTTAAAATATGACACTTTGATACAATGTAATGTTTCAGTGTAAACCCCTTGTAAAACAGTGGGAAAATATATTTTTCCCTCAAAAAAACTCAAAACACGCCATAAATGTCAAAACCCCACTGGAAAAACAGCCTGAGGCTCTCTAGGTCCCCAGGCGGGTTTTAAAATTTTTTCCCCAAAGGGGACCCCAATTGGGGGTTCATCGTGGGTTTTGGAAAATTTCCCCCTTTTGATTTATGTTTTTGCGGGTAAGGGAAAGGGGGTGGCAGTAAAAGGGTTTTTTAAAAATTTTTGGGAGATCGGGTTTCCCTCCTTTCCCCTGTGTCAAAAGGAAACAAATCTAAGGCCCTGGCTGGCCCACACTTGACAATGTCATTTTTCCCCCCCGGCTTTACGAAAACCATCGTATTTTACGCCGGGGGGAAAGCGACATGAAAATTTTCTTTCTCTTTGAGTGCAAATTGGAATTTTCCCCATAATTGCGGAAATTTGCATTTCGCCACATATAAAGTGCAATAGCGGCAAAAATCTTTTGCAAAAAATATAAGGAAAAATAACCCGGTGTAAACCCTTTTCCCCCTAAGGAATGGGTTTTTAAAACGTTTTTTTGGTGTTGCTGCAGAAGGCAGATACTCACAACCTGCTGTCAAAAGAATTTTGGTGGTTTTTTAAAATATTTTGGGGAAAAAAAAAATAAAAACAAAAATTCCCACTTTAACAGAAGGCAAAAAAACCCTTTTTGTTTTTTTTTCCCAAAGGGAAAAAATTTTACATTTTCATTCAAAAAGATTTGCACAGGTATCAAAAAAAATTTGGTTAAAAAAAAATTTTTGGCAGGTTTGGGACGTTAAAATAAGTATCATTGTTATAAAAGCTTTCTTCCCCATGAAATTTCCCTTTTATTAAAATGGTGTTTAGCGATTTGGGGCAACTTTGGGTTTTCAAATTTGTTTGTCGATTTTCGGCAATTATCTGACGATTCTTTTTGTCGATAAAAAGAGTTTTCGCCAATTGGAAATTGGGGGATGAGCGATTTTAATAGCAAAATTGGAAAACTCACGTTTTTAGGTTGATCGGAAATTTCCGGGTCACGAGATATTTTTGGTGAGAATCTGCGATAAAAAACTATTTCTTATTGCCCCCAAATTTTTGGCGCTTCCCGTCATTTTTGGCGGCAGAAATCCCGGGTTAGAGAAAAGAGCGGGGTTTTAGTGGGGTGTTTGGGCGTCAAGACTGTGAGGGGAAAGGTTGTCATTGGCTGGAAAAAAAAAACACATGAACCCCCGTTTTGCAAAAGAAAAGCATTTCCCCTTCTAAACAGTTTTTTTAAATGTCTCTAAATAGAGCAGGAGTGTTTCTAGAAATTTCTATATAAAAACCCCAAAACTAAATCAGAGGGGCAAAAGTTCCCCTTTATTCATACAGACCCAAATATGCCCTTTTGCTGTGAACATTTTGAAACATAGGTAGATTAGAGAATTTTAAACTTTTGTTTGTTTTTTCAGAGACCTTTAAAGAAACCAAACTAGCGCTGTACAGAAACGGGGGGGGGGGGGGGGGGGAGGGGAAGGGAAAAGAAGAAAGGAAAGGGTTTTGAAAAAAGGGGAAATGTTATTGTGCAGCCCAGACCCCTTTCTTTTATCCCCCGCATTGAAATGGGTTTTTTTTTAAAAGTTTTTGGCCTGCAACCTTTCCCCCTGAGGTGCAATAAAACCCTTTTTTTTTTTGTGCAGCCCGTTTTGTTCAAAGGGCCCACCCCTTTTATTTCATTTTGGATTCAGAAATTTTCTAGTAAATGCTGTTGTATTTCTTTGGGGCAAAACCCACCCTTTTATTATCGTTTAAATTTTTTAAAAAAAGGTTATTTTCAATTTGGTGGGAAACCCCCTTTTTTTCAAAAAAACCCCCTTTTACTTTTATTAGGGATACAGGGAAAAATTTCTAGTAATTGCAGGTGTATTTCATAGGTGCAAAAAACCCACCCTTTTTTTATCCGTTAAAAATTTTTAATAGGGTTTTTTTTAATTTGGGGAAGCCCAGCCCCTTTTTGATAAAAGATCCAAATTGACCCTTTTTTTGGTTTCGAAAAATTTTCTAGTAATGGCAAAGGGGTATTTCAATGGTGCAAAAAAACCCCCTTTTTTTTCCGTTTATCATTTTTAAAAAAGGTATTTACTTTAGTGCGGCCCAGTTTTGTTTCAAGGCCACCTTGTACTTAAATTTGAAAACCCGGGTGGAAAAACGGTGTTGTTTTTTTTTGGTTTTTTTAAAAAAACCCCCTTTTCTTATCCGTATAACTTTTACATTTGCTGTTTTGCTCGCCTCGTTTTTTTTTCCCAAAAAGCCACCCTTTTTACTTAAATTTTGGGGTACAGGGAAAATTTTTTAGGGTTTTTGGTTTTGGGGTATTTCATTTTGGGGGAAAACCAGTTTTGTTCCCCAAAAGCCACCTTGTACTTAAATTTTTAATACAGAAATTTTGTGGGGGAAATGTGTTTGTATTTCTTTGGGGGCAAAACCCCCCCTTTTCTTAAAAACCGTTTTAAAATTTTAAATAAACTGTTTTGAAAAGTTGGGGCGGCCCTGTTTTTTTTAAAAAGAAAAATTTTTTTTTTGCAAATTTTTTCGTTTGTTACTTGCTGCAAAAAAAAAGCAAATTTTTCATCCGGGTAACTTTGAATTTGTCCAAAAAAGAAATTAAAAAATGCCGCTTTCCCCCTTTAAAGTGAGTGTTTTTTTTTGGGCTTGTTTTTCCTTAGCTGTTTTTTGTATTCAGCTGTGCTTCTGCTTTTCTCCCTGTTGCCTTCTTTCCGCCCCGGAGAGGGTGCCAGTCTCACTCCCTTAAATTAAAATCAAAAAAAAATTCACCAAGGAAAAATTTCCCGGGACCCCAAAAGGGATTTTACGAAAATTTTTTTTTTAAATTTTATTCTTTCCCCAAGATAGGTAAAAAAATTTGAATAGTTTTTTTTGCGCTCGGTGGGAAACTCGTTTTGGGGCGGGTAGCGCACTTGTATGATATTTTGTTGAAAACTATCCAAAATTTCCCGTCCTACCCGGGCTGTTGGGAAATCCCTTGGGGGGAAAAAAAAGGAAAAACACTGTTGATTTTGTCTTACGGGGTTTTTGCCCAGAACGCATTTCAAAGGTATTTGCTAGAAACAATTCATTTTTTTAACCCAGTTTGGGGTTTTTAGGAAATTAGAGGGGTTTAAGAAAAAGCTGTGATTTGCCCTCTTTTTAATAAAAGGGCTGTCAAAAACTCTTTTTATAAACCCTTTTTAAAATTTTTTTTTTTCTGAAAAAAAGAAGCAAATGCAGGTGGTAACCGGAAAACAAAGAGGGGTTTAGGATATTTAGGGTTTGAGGTTGGGAGAAAAATGCCTTCCAGTGCTGGGGGGGCAACACGCAAGCTAGGGGGATCAAATTTGGGTTGCAGGACTGTCGGGCCCGTATCGCTGGGTCGGGCCCCGTGAAAAATCAGTAAGAACAGCGTCGCCAAAAACTTTTTCTTCAGGTTGGGGGGTTTTAAAGCAACCTGCATCCGCAGTCTTACCTCCTTGTTTCCCCCGTCATGGCCCAAATGCGTCATCATCATTGTCATGTGGGTCCCTGTGGTTTTTTGGGGGCTGCTGCGGTCCAGGGGCCCAAAAAATAGGTTTAAAAGGCCAGTTCAAATAAAATGGTGGGTTTAAAGACTCCCTTTTTTAGGCACTTTTTAAATTTTGTGGGTCAGGCAGGGTTTTGGGGGTCATTTCCTTTTGGCCCAAGGGGAAAGGTTTTTGTCCATGTATGTCCAGTTCCCAATTTTAAAAAGGGGGTTGAAAAAACTCCTTTTTCTGGCACTTTTTTAAAAAATTTGGGGGGCATGCAGGTTTGGGGCTTTATGCGTGGCCCAAAGGGCAAAAATATTTGTCAATGTCCAGTTTTAAATAAAATGGGTGGTTTTTAAAGACTCCCTTTTTTCCCGGGACTTTTAAAAACTATGGGTCAAAACAGGTTTAAGGGTCATTTCGTGGGGCCAGGGGGGGTTTTTAGTCTAAAGTCCCGGGTTTTAAAATAAAATGAAAAAAAAAATCACAGGGCCATTCACTTTTCCATGTCTTTTACCACAAGGCCCCGACCCCCTTTAAAACCCGAAAGACCCCCAAATTTTTAAAAAATTTTTTCCCGAAAGGCAGTAGAACCCCTCTTTTTTCTTTTAAATGGACATTTTTCTTTTTCCCCGTCCTGGAATGCAGCTTTACCCCTTTAAAAATGCTTTTCCCCCAGATTAAAAAGTGCCCGGGAAAAAAGGGGTCTTTTAACCCCCATTTTGTTGAACTGGACAAATTGGGCTATATCTGTCCTGGGACCCGAGTATGACCATTAAACCGGGTTTTGACCCAAAAGATTAAAAAGTGCCGGAAAAAGGAGTCTTTGAAACCCCATTTTAGTTGAAAATGGGGCTTTTACTTAAAATTGTCCTGGACCGCAGTATGGACCATTAAAAACCCGTTTGGCCCACAATTTTTAAAAGGGCCCGAAAAAGGGTTTTTTCCAAAAAAACCATTTTAGTTGAAATGGACATTTACTGGACATTGGGCTATCCATGTCCTGGACCGGGAGCATACCCCCAAAAAACCCGCCCCAGGTTTCCCCTTTTGGGGCCATCAGCAGAAAAAAATGGAAAACGTGGATCAGCATTCGTGCAGGGCGGATTACAGTGGGGTGGTAAAAGAAGGGGCTGGCGCCCGCCCCATCTATTAACAGTAGGTTCAGTACAGGGCCCGAGTTACAGTGGGTGGGGTGAGGCCGAGGCTGGCATTCCACCCATTAACACGGTAAAAATGCCCCTAATTTTGCCCTTATGACCAGCAACGAAAACAGTCGGCTGAAGCAGAGTGCAAAAAAGCGGAAGTGTGAGCAAAACCTCCACCCTTTTTCTCTACACAGTCAAGACCTGGGTAGCGCTTGAGAAATTTCTACCTCTACGAGAGGGCTTGCCCCTCCATATGAGTGTGGACCAATTGAGACGCACTTTACACTGATTTAATGCGCCTAAAAAATGCCGCGGAGACGTCAATTTTTGGACATGAAAACAATTAAAATAACGTGTCGAACGCGACTCGAACTTAACTTAACTTTTCTTGAGCGATTCGACCAACACTATCCACCACTTTATTCAAGAATAAAAACAAAATACCATTGCTGGTCTGTAAAAGAGGTCAAGTCCCTTTTCCATTTGATAACTAACAAAACAAAGAGCCAAAAAATTATGAACGGCTGTCAGGAAGGGGTTATAGGCTAAAAATGTTAGGCCCTTTAAAACCCCCTACTTGTATTTTTTTCCCCCCCCAAACCAATGGCAGCCAGTTTGTAATGGGTCAGCTCTGAGACTTTGTTGTGTGGACATAACCTTTCAGATGTTTTGTAACAGAATTTTCACCTGAAAATTACATTTTAGTTCTAAAGCAGGAAAAGAAAGCAATACCCTTTTTTAGATTTTGACTTTATATGAGGTGAATTTCACAATAGGTTGTGCACACATATTTGCCCTGCTGAATAGAGCTAATCTGTACTCTGCTTTTCTGACACAATGCTATTTTAATTTTTGTGGCGTGTATAAGCATGAGAAGAAAAATCTAAAGTGAACTTCGTAGTATGTACTAACGCATGAATTTCCACTAACATGTAATGAGGCGTGGATTCCTGGTAGAATGCACACAGTTTCAGGGCAGAATGCAAGTGGATTACATACCGAAATTGGCTGTACATTCCACAGTGCAAACATAAATATAATAGATACCTGTCCAATTCTAAAAGAAAAGGCTTGGACAAACAGAACAGATATTAACTTTTAACTTCTTACCAGAAAGGTAGGAAAAGAAACAATAAAGGGAAAAAAATGAGGGCTTTTAATTTACGAAGTTCCACAGCTGTATATACTAATACCAGTGAATAAAATTACAGATCTTTACTAAAAGATAAAATATAAGATACTGTATCATCGGCGTAATGCTTATTAAATGTATTGAAAAAAAAAAAAACTATACTGTATGTATGTCATGTAAGCCACTAAGTTCAACATTTAAGATTTGGGTTTCCTTAAAGTTAGTAAACTGGTGTATTTATATACAGTGCGTTGCGTTATTCCCCTTCCTGATAGCCAGTCATAATAATATGGCTCTTTTTTTTTCCTCCCCACATTTCAAGAGCCATAACGTTTTATTTTTCAATCTAAATAGACACATGAGGGCTTTTTTTGAGGGGAAAGATGTAGTTTATAAATATGTGATTGACTGTAATATAGAATATACTTGGAAACAGAGTAAAAAATATTCTAAGTGGGACGAAAGCTGAAAAAAAGTACTTATGTAATGTTTGCGGTGGTTTTCTTTTTACACTGTTCATTCTTTACTATAAATGATGTGTTAGCTATGACTAAGACTCCGACAGGTAGAAACAGTAAAGTGGACTTTTATCACCTAATGTTTTTTGCTCTGTATTTATGGCTGTAGTTTTTAAACATTAAAATTTATTTTTTTCACTATATCTTTGTTCTGAGAAGGTTTTGGATGGCCATCACCGTTTTTATTACTGTGAATTTTGTATGTTTTACCTCGTTGAGGCCGGTGAGTTGGTGTTCTGCCAAGAATATTTTTGAGAAGGTGGGTTTTTGTTTTGAAATTTGGATGTGTTACCTATATTCTACCATTCCAACAAGACCATATATGTAGGGTTTTCATTATGTTTGGGTTAGGTACCATAAATATGCCAAACAGTGTCTATTTCTTAAATTTGATCTGCAGCACCATTTTCTGTGCACTTTCAACTATGAACCTTAAAACATTTTTTGGTGGGCTGAAGAATACTTTTCATTGGTACCATTTTGGGACAAATGCAATTTTGGATCACTTTTTATTCAAATTTTTATGAAAATGACCAAATGAAATGACCAAAAAAGGTATTTTTTTTAATTTATGGGATAAATGATATTATGTTTTAATAGATCAGACTTTTATGGACCAATTATGTGTTACTTTTTTATTTGTAAAATGGAAAACGGGAGGTGATATGAACTTTTAACTTTTAAAACATTTTTCTTTTTACTTTATCAGTTCATGGCACCATTTCTCATTTATTTATACACTATGGTGTCTAAAGAGTTAACCAGCAGGAAACCGAGTGGTTTCCATTCCCTACTTTTAGTGGGGGGTGTCAGCTGCAATCAGCAGCTGATACCAACTGTGCTGCTCATAGACACGATATTAAATGATTTACTTGTAATTTCGAAGATATGGCGATTACAGTGCAATTAGTTTAAAAAGTTAATGCCTTTAGGTGCCACCGTTGTGGCCATTGTTTGTAAGGGTTTACAAAAGATAATTGTTTCCTGTTGTTGAAGAGGAATTCTTTGCATTATGGGTAGAACTGATCATTTCACCTCTCAATGTCTGCACAGAAGACATCAGCCCTCACAATCGCTGCTCTTGTTGAACAGCACTAGTTGCTGTAAGCTGTGTCAGTTGTGAAATGTCTAGCTATACCTTACCTCATAAACACTGCTACGTACAGTTTTAGAACTGTATGTAGTTACAACAAGGTTATGAATGATTGTCTGTTATATAGAAGACCTAGGCAGGTGTTTCCACCCATGTAATAGTTCAGTTACAGATATTTCTAACCTCTTGTACAACTGTTCTTATGTTACGTATATCAAGATCAAGGCATATGATGAATTCTAAGAAGCAAATTTTGTATTGGTCACAATCAGATTTTTACGATTCTCTGACATATCCTGTTAATAAAACTACAGACATCAAACACGGTCACGTAATCATTGACAAAGTAAGGAATGGCGATATTTAAGCTGCCTGTTCGAGCACAGCTCCACATAGACCCCGGGGGTAATGTGAATTGGGGGGGCAGGAACAGCATAAAAGCAACTGCTAAAACAAGAGGAGAAGATTCAACTATACAGGAGGTCGAGGCCACGTGCACGCATCTCACCTGCGAAGCAAAGCAACACAGCGATCTCAAAACAGTCACTACCATGTCACAAAGCCACACAGCGTCTTCTCTTAAAGACAAGATCAAAGAGCCAGCTCCTCCAAAGCTTCATCTGTCGGCATGTGCTGCCGAGCCATCGCTGCGCTGCAGGGGTCAAAGGCTGAAGCATCAAAGGGCCTCTCGAGACTGCTTTTCTTCTGCAACAAGAGATAGCACTGAAGTTGACAAGCAAGCATCCCTGAGAAGCAGAAGAGGTACGACATCCAAGCATCCCTGGAAGCAGAAGGTAACACAGCAAGCAGGCGCCCTGGAAGCAGAGAAAAAGCACAACAAGAGGCCTCATTATAGCTGGAAAATGACAACGCCTGCAAGGTAACACTGGAGAAGCTACACTACTGCGAGAAAGAAACTAGCAGCCGCCATAGCTGAAGCAGAAATCTTAGGAACAGCCTGCATCTCCTGGAGTGACACAGTGGACACACAATGTGCTGATGCCTATAGCTAAGCCCTAAAGATCCCACATACAATCGCCTTTCAAGAAGTACGTCCATCCAACACTCCAGTTAGCAGCTCTCAGCCTGCCTCAAGAACCAAAAGATTAGCATAACGCTGAGAGACCAACCAAAAGACATCCTATTCCTTGCAGCAGGGCACCAAATTCCAGACCGACAGTTCTACAAGCAAGAGGAATCAGAGCAGCTGATACAGATCAAGTGGACTTCACGCCCTCAAGACACAGAAACCATTCTACATTCCACACAGAGGAAGTCGCTCTTCAAACCACCTAAAGGGTATGATAATGTGACAGGACTGATGCATAAGATTCTAAAAGGTATGATCATGACACTCTCACGTGCACACCACTAACAATTCCTCTCAGTCGAACCCATTTCGTGCCAATCAAGCCAGCAACTGACATTTGCTAATTCTTGTAGCTCGACGAGAGCTCTGGTCAACAAGACATTGTAAAGTCAGCGATCGGTCAGAAAACGAATAAATCTTGGCGAATTCCTCCTGTTCCAAAATACAATCAAAGACTTGGAGATGTCATGATAGGGAAGAGTTCAGATCTCCTGAAAGTGGCTCGTGGAACAATCAGCGAATCTGCGACAGGCAACTAGCATACAAGATAATAAGAGACAATTAACATAAATTAACCCAGAAACTTGGTCTAAAATGATCTGGGAGAAACTAGAATGAATGGTTTATGGTTTCCAGCAGAGGCTAATAGAGAAGCTCATTGTTCAAACAAGAATTTGATGGACTCCTAGAACAATAGCCAGTAAGGGGGATACCAGAAACCCTTACAGAGAACATACTAAAGTGAACATTGTTACTGGAACTACTAGGTTGCCAAAGCAGATGGAGATCTACCCAGGACTTTTCAATCTTTGACACAGCCAGAGAGTGTCCCAACCCTATAGTACAAAAGGCTTCCTTACAACCTACAAGATAAGTGGCTCACACATGGGGTCCAGTTATACAACAAGTCACAATTACACTGCATTTCCACCATTTAGTGTGTTTGTGGACTCCTGTTACACAGCAAGCAAACGATTTAGGAATGATCACACAAGTCGTTCGATTTTACAATGTCATCTGTCACTGCCTATCCACTGCCTGGTCCCTTAAGCATCAAATCGAACACCAGTGACCGTTCAACAAAACCAATATCTCATCCTACAGATTACGTCTCACAAGTCCTTCACACAAACTCCTTGCACCAGGACGCACGATCATGGAATTCCCAGTAAGCACTTGTGCCGTCTTGCACAGGAACCACATTTTCACCATACTGAAATGCAGAGACATCAGGGAAAGTCGATCGAAGACAACGCAAAACCTTCGCTCAAAGAGAACAACAATCTGCTACAAATGTTGCACTTGTCGACATCTCACCTATGCCAATGACTGAAGGGTTTCAGTGTAAGATGTAGCAGAATGTGACATGAACAATCACAACACAGCTTTACCATAAACACCCCGGGTCCAGCCAACCATGGACTTTAAACCAACAGTGCAGAAAGCACTGAGGAACAGTGATGGAAAGGAGAAGAGTAATGCAAGTAATGTATACACAAACCAGCATTTACTTTCACAATGTACAGAGGTCTGCAAAGACGAGACTCACGTAGGTTGCAGGGTCTGCTCCAAAATATGCTGTCAGAGTCGACACCATCAGGTCACAACAGACAAAGCAATGTAAGAATCTATGCAATTCTAGATGACCAAAAGTATAACAAGGTCCTCTAGCCAGATCAGCTTTCCTTCGAACAATGTTTAACACAAAGGACCGCAGCGTAACATCCCTAGGACTATACAAGACATGTTGACAGGTACAGTTGAAACGGCGGGGAGGGAGATCTCCGGGTATACCAGGTAGAGGTCTATTGATGGTCGTCACCTGCTTCGCCCATACCCACTACCATAATGAGTGCAAACCAGATCCCATATCAGAAGTCTGAACATCCCTACACCAGAATGTTGCAAGAAATAATTCACTACGACCTCATTTGAGGCGTATTAGCTCAGCTTATACCAAAATTTAGATGCTCAAGCACAGATAATCCTACTCCTTGGGTAGAGATATCTTGAGAGTTCACAAAAGTCTAGAAAGCCAAGATTAATGTCCCCACACACATGCTCACCATAGCCACAGGAAACTTGATCTAGGATTGGTTCATTAATAAGTATGTTGTCAAGGGAATGTGCCAAAACCGACCATTGTTAGACAACATAGCGTACCACCTACGCTAGAGAATAGGACGCCCTTCTCTTTTCCAACCGTGTGTAAAATAATTTGTCCACTCAAAGAGCTCACCAGCAGCGAGCTTTCAATACCATGTCTCTTCATAGGCTCTCAATGTGACAATTTATGCCTGCTACAGTGGACCAAGACCATTTGGTATGCACAGTTTTTCCAGATAACTAAAGTGAGGACAATCAGGTGGCAACATGGTCATTTGAAGATGAAACAATTCCTAACACTAAAGGAGCACAGTGAATAACCAAAGACAATTCGCAATCTTGGGTTTGCTCCTCTTCCTTCAGGACACTGTGAGAACCGCAGACGTTTTACCTAACAACATAGAACAAATATTATACAAACGCTTCATTTCTCTCACAAGGTAACTTTCAGCGAAAACCGAGAATATGAAAGACCAACTTTTTTTTAAAGCAATTCATCGGAGAAGATTTTCTTGAGAGAATGGAGTCATGCAGAGAAGCTTCTACTTAAAAGAACTGCTGATGAGTGCTGGTATCTGCCCATATTCGTAGTATAACCACCCAAAGCGAAGACCAGGTCAAATAAGAAGTATGTTCGACTCCAGACCAATTCACGAGTGGTGTGGTCAAATAAACGATGTCCTTCTGTCAGGGCCAGAACCTGAACAACCCGACTCCGTTGAGTAACTACTCTGAGCGCTTTCCGTAAAGACTCTGTTGCGTAATAAAGTAGTGGCTGACATCCAACAGATGTTCCCACTGCTTCCTGGTCAAAGTAGTAACACAGAACCAACATTTAAATATCTTCTGATCAGAGACAATTGATCCTTCCAAAGATCCCACATAGAGTATCTTCATGTGCGGGGTACATATCTTTGGTAGACAGCCTCAACAACTTCTGCAGTAGCCCGATTTATGGGCTCAAACTTCCGCTAAGGAGGGTGAGAAGAGAATAGTGATCAGATGTTTAGACACGTTGTAGAAAAGACACTTTTACTGTGGATGACGGTTTAAAATCACTACACTACAATGACGGCTGCAATCAAGTCTTCTTCTCAAAAAAGCCCAAGAAAAAGCTTGCCAATTCGAAACCTATAAGACTTATCAAAAAAAAATTTGTGGCATCCAACAAGTAAAAGAATTATGGAAAGCCTGTTCCAACCCGACTACTTGACCACAAATGACTTAAAAGACTATAGATTTTGAGCTACACCGACAGCTCTTTCCTATGCAACGTAGTCTCTTGCGACTCTACTAGGGATTCTACAGTCTGACACCTTTACGTTCCAGATTGAAGGCAATGGAGAGAATAACAAACCGTTTACACCTCCGCATAGGAGGAGTCTTCTGTTCACCATAAACAGCTTTGTTTGACCCTTAGCAATTTGCTGCTCGCTGTCCAACGTATTCAAGGTAAAACGCAATACTCAGAACTAACCCGTGATACATTTAGACTGGGTGACGCACCCAATGCCTACTTGAAAGAAAACAACAGTGGATACAATGGAAGAACTCTCTAACCTGCTCTATCTAATCTTCATATCAGCAAACGTTCGATATGCACCTGTTCCATCCACTGAAATTCAAATACAAAAACTCTGTGTGTCTGTTTCTGAGGCTTATCTCGTCCAAAAAGCATATAGGCTCTGTAAGCCTATTGAAGACAATGATGGTCAAAAGGACAAATTCATACATAGGGATTCGTCATTGCAAAACAAAACTTTCCCACTCCCCTGAACAAACAATACCCAGACTAGAACTTTGTGCTGCAGTGATGATAGCAGTTGCGAAGCTTGCGAACTGTATCACAAACAGAATCTGAACATGGAAGATAAAAAATGTTGAGTTCTTACACAGATGGCAAAGTAAGTCCCAGGGCTTAATTATATACAAGTGAAACCAATGCTGTTTTTATGTCTATGTCAACAACAGACGTGTTAACGAATCAGACAGGATTAACCGTCCAAAAAGCAATGAGCATCACTTGTACCTACTGAGCCATAATCCTGGCAGGGAACCAAAGCCAAAACGATGATCTATACAGCTGCGCTAACCAACTAAAAGAACAATCTGGTTAACAGTTCCTGCACATTCTGTACAACTCAGAGCACAACACCACAAATCTGCGAGAAATATGTGAACGTATGGAATGTAGACACAGATATTGAAATCCCTCCACAGGATGTCAACTTTTGTGCATACAGAATTACCAAGCAGCAGACTCAAGTACTCCACAGATTTATAGATTTCCTCTACCTGTGAAATACATCACACTATTCGACCATCCACCACACCTTAAACCCACATGGCACTTTCTTTCAGAAACAATGCCTTGAACTAACGCCATAAACCAATGACTTCATCCCATAGAAACAGAAATGGCCTCTAGGACTTATCACCAAAACACTCCCAATGCGAAGATGAGCATACGCAAAGTAAGAAGCGGGTCAAGGTTTCAAAGGCAGAATGACAGTACTAAACTTGATATCCTCAGACCAGTTACTGAACTCATATTACTGTTTTTCTCCTACCTGAGGACTCTAGTTAGTTGCGCATCATTTGACGCCAGGCGGGTGAGTGTCCTGCTCATCGGACACATATTTAAAGTTTACTTGGTAATTTCAAATGGTTTACATGCATTAGATAAAATAATAATGCCTGTTGGTGCCAAGCCTTTTTGCCTTTGGTATTTTTTAAGAGGGTTTGTACAAATGATATTAGTTTCCTGTTTAAGAGGAAGTTTCTTTTGCATTAATGGGTAGATGACTCATTTCAACCTCATTCGCACAGAAATACAACAGCCACTGCATCTCTCGGCTCGTTGTTGAAGGCATAGCTTTGGTAAGGTTACTGTTCAAGGTGTATTGTGGAAATTTCGTAGCTATAACCTAGCTTCATAGCACGCGCTAGTACAGGTTTAGAACCTTGTATGTAGTTACGAACAGATTATAATTGTGCTGTTAATTAGATAGACCTAGACGCATGTTGTCCACTCAGTAATGTGTACTGTAATCATCTACCTGTACACTGTTTTATGTTGTTACAAACAGCATATGTGCTTATTTCTCTCAATGTAGCATTAATTTTTGTCCATAATCAGTTTTAACCGATCCTACAAATCCTAGCTTAATTAAAACATACATGACTTCAAACACGGGTTGCGAAAATCATTGACAATTAGGAAAGGCGTTTAGCTGCCTGTCCGATGCCACTCCGACATGACCACGTGGGTACGTGGAAAGTGGCGGGCGGCAGGACACCAAACCTCCTTTGTGAGTTGGGGATAACTGGACTACATCTCTGCTGTCATACACCGTGGGGAAAATAAGTATTTGTCTCACAACTGGCAGAAGAAAAAACGTAACAGGTCCATGTGAAAGCCAGAATTCTTGTCTGTTGGTAAGGTGATCAAATACTTATTTATGCAATAAAATTGAAAAATTAATTGCTTTAAAAATCATACAATGCAATTTTCTGGATTTTTAGATTCTGTAAGTGTACCTACGATAAAAATTACAGACCTCTCCATTCCTTGTAGGTCCTTACCAGTACCAGGATGTACCCATATATCCTGTGTTGGTAAGGGGTTTAATAAGGAACACCAAATATCACAGATTTTCATTATGGCCTCAAAAGTTTGGACCACGATGCCTATATAACTTGAATATTTATATTCTCAAGCGTCACATAGTCAGAACATTTAAAAGAAAAAAAGACATGCATTATACCATTCTTGCATAAAAGCTAATTATTTTACTTATGACAGCTTCATTTGAGTGCTGATTGAATAGTTTCCATGCTTTTGACAATCGGAATCAATTTGATAGGCAGAATACAGTGTTGTACTAAATCTAACATTAGAAACAGAAAAATGATTTGCCCTCAAGCTAAATTAAATAATTTAGTTCATATATAAAAATCGACAAATTGTATCAACTCTGAATTTATTTCAGTCTAGAAGTCAAATGCCATTTTTATATTTGATAAGACCCCCGTACCTGCTTTCAGTGTGCAGAATTCTAGTAAAAACTTTTTCTATTTCCTTCTCTGAAATTTGTACTGATATACATGCAGGGAACCCTTTAAAGTGAAGTTGGGAGTTTAGTGATATTTTTATAGAAATTGACTAGGCTAAAGAACACTATCTTAGTAGAATGTTATTAAAATTAACACTTCTCTGCCTTTCAACACTAATTTATAACCTCTCAAATCAAAAAAACTTAAGTCTCCCCTCTCCAGATTTAACTATCTAATGATAGCCTGAATATGTTATGCATCCCCTATCAACTTGCTATATCCCCAAATTACATTTTTGTAACACTTTACTGACATTTGCCACATATTTACAACATGTGGCAGTAAGGGGGTAAGGAGCAGGTTCAGCTGCTGAGGCCACTCCAAATGTGGTAGAAAGCAGTAAATCCATCCATGGCATCTAAGGCTATGTTAACATGGCATAATTGTGGGGACATATTTCGCCCCGCAATTACGGCGTGTGTACGGGGGCGGAAGCGGATGTGGGGCGGGGCCCCATAGACATTCATTATTCTCGGTGCGTATACGGTGTGTATAATTGACATGTCACATCTCTCCCCGCTCAATGTATTGTCCGAGCAGGGAGAGGAGACGTAATCCATAGTTCTCTATGAGAACTGTGGATTACCGTTATGACTGGGACGTATCTCTCCCCGTATTTCGCACAGTACGGTGCGAAATACGGGGTGAGATACGTCCCATTTTAAGCCATGTGAACATAGTCTAAAGAATTAAGAAATGGTACTTTAATTAATGAAGGGTGTGAGTTATGTTGTCTAGTTATCCCCCCCTCCACCTGGGATTGTGCCTACCGGTTGTCATAAGAGCTAGGGTCCTAATAAAGACCACCATTGGTGTCATCTCACTACTACTATTATAGCCTGCTATGGACAGGATGTAAAAGGAGAGTCATTATTGTATACTGTTTTGCAATATGTTACTATTGCAAAAGAGTGTGCAAACAATGGACCCCCTAGCAGTCAAACACTCTACAGGGCCTTAAAAAAGTTTACAAAAGATATCCGCATATTTAAAGTTCAAATTGGGATATAAACAAGAATGTGTGCGATAGGAATGGGTTTTTAATAATCTTCAATGTATATATATATTTCTATGTAATTTTCTATCCATGTTTGAACGCTTTGAGAAAAAAGATGAGGAAAAAAAATTGATTAATATCAGGAAGAACTTGTAATAAACTATGTTCCAGAACTTAGTCTGTGGCCTTGAAGTCAGTGTACTGAATTAGGAAAAAAATAGCTGCTTTCTTTCAGAAACAGCACTACACCCACAAATGAGTTATATCATGTACTGCAGCTCACCATAAAGAGAATGGAGCTGAGCTGCAGTACCCTACACAACCTGTGGAAGCATGTGCCACTATTTTCTGAGGAAAGTAACCCTGATTTTTTAATCCTACACATTAGCAAATGTGAATATGCCAACAAAATTAAATTATACTCATTGAGTAGTGGACAAAAATGTAAGATAACATAATAGCAATTACTTCACATATAAGAATACAAAGTAGTTTACAACTGATATAGCAAAATTTTGGTGGAACTTACAAATATATGCCTAAAGAAAGCCTTTAAATAAATAATAGAATAGCAAAACAGATTCCTGTAAGTTGTTTGTAAATTTCAATCGCAAAAGTTGATGTTTGACGTTAAGACAAAGATAACAAGGTTAGGTTCAGCTTTTAGAAAACTTCAGCAGCTGTGTTATTGATTGGATTGCAATCTAATTGCCATGAATTGTGTTATTTCAGGACTCATTAAACTGGAAGCTTTGGAAAGAGATTTTTAAAACCAAGATCTTTCCGAGAAATAAGCAAGTGCACAAAAATGCGACTTTAAAAGTAAGACCAAAACCCTTTTAATATTGCAAGGTATTCATTCAAATTCCCCTAATTCATTTTTTTGAATTTTTTAAAATTATTGTTGCTTCAAATTTTTTCAGGGTTTTGTTTGAGTTTTTTTTAGGTTCCTTTTTTTACTTTATTTCTAATTTTTTGGGTTAAAGACCTTTTAAAAGTGTATATATTTTTAATGCACTTTTTAAAACTTTTGATGTTTTAATAAATAAAGGGGAACATCTACTATTGATGTTCTGCCAACAAAAGGCCAACAATGCACCAAAAAGTGGCACATTTTTGTCACAGTGTGTCCAACGCACATTTATCATATGCTTTAGACAGGTGTGGATCATACATAGGGAGCATCTATAAAAAGGGGGCTTTGGGTAATGTGATTTACTAAAAAAATTGCAAGAATTACTTAAAAAATCCAGGGCAGAGATTTGCTGCAAAGTAAACCCACTTATACTTGGTCTATAACTACTAGACAAGTCTAAAAATACAACAAGTTTAAAAACGGGCATGTCACTATGGTAAATTTTGGCAAATTTTTTAAAACCTCTAAACCGCCCTTTTTATGAATTTTGGAACTGAATGCCAGTTCTTCCCTTTTTTGGTTTTTAATGTTAAAAAGATCGGACAGTGTTTTTATGAAAGTGTCCCCCCGGGCATTTAAAATATTTTTTCTTTTTTTTCAAAAGGGGGCAAAAGGTTTTTTAAATTTTTTTTTCCCATTTAAACTTTTTTTTTTATGCCCTTTTCCCCCAAAAGTTTGGTTTTTGAAAATTCGCTTTAATTTTTCTGGGGGCCCCAAAATTTCCCCCTGGGCTTTTTAAATTAAAGTGCCCAGCGGGCAAAGTTTTCAAGGGGTTTTTTGGCGCGATGGTTAAAGGGTATAAAAAATTTTTAAGGGTTCTGGAAAAATTTGTTTTTTGGCACAAAGATCCCAAAAAAAGGGTTTCCCGGGCCCTTGTTGGGAATACCCAAACTTTTTAACATGGCCCTAACAAAAACGTTTAAAAAGTCCCCTTGGGTTTAAGAGGGTTTTTTAAAACTTTTTTAAAAAGAAGGTAGGGGTTTTTAAAAAAAGGGGTTTTTTTTTATTTTCAAAATTCTTAAAATGTGTAGGGGAAAAATGGGGTTCCCCCAAAACTCTAAGGGGAAAAAAAAGGGCCTGGTTTTCTGGCTTAAAGGTGCTCCAATTTTGGGGGGCTGGACTTCGTGGGTTGGTGGTGGAGAAACTAGAAAGTTTTTTCCCCCTGAGCCAGTGATCATTAACTAAAAGTTATTAGTCATCTGATGTCTCAGAATACTTTGGGGAATAATTTGCTTTGGCTTTGAGGACCTCCCCACAAACATACATATCCAAAACCAAGTTAAAAATTTAAATTTATTTTGGGTTTTTGGAAAAATTTTAATTTTTTTTTTATTAAAATCCCAAAAAATGGACATATGTATATAGTCCCTCACAAGGGGAGGTAGCTTTAAAACGGAGCTTTGGCAGGGCATGGGGAAATTAAATTTTTTAGCGATCCCACGCAGTACGGGCTTTTTGATTTCCCCTATGCGGAAAAAATTTAAATAAAAGTTAAAACGAAAAAAAATTAAAAAAAAAATGAAAACAAATAATAAAAAAAAAAAAATTAAAAAAACCCTTTTTCCCTTTAAAAACGCTATTCTTTCCCCCAATCTAAAATTTAAAAACATTTAATGCTTTTTGGGTTTTGTAGTTAAAAACGTAGCCTTTTAAATTCTATCATTTTTTTTTGTTCATCCTGCAGCACATAAAGTCATATAAACTCCAAAGAGTACAATTTAAAAAATGTAAGTTTATTGAAAAATAAGACCCCCTTTTAAAACAGCTCTGTATATGAAAAAATTTAAAAAAGGAAAGATAAAAAAATTTATAGCGATGTGGAAGTATTGTTTTACAAAAAACAACATTTGTCTCGCCAGTTTGTTTAATTGAATGGGCATTTAAAAAATTTGTGTGCCCAAAATTCTTTCTTTAAATTTGTGTCAAATTTATTAAAAAGGTGTGAAATGCCCCCTAAGAATTGGACAATAAAACTGTAAAGGGGTTTTTGGGAGGTGTCCCTTTTTTTTTTGGCCCAAAAAGACCCCTCAAAAGGGGTATATATGGACAACAACATTTTTTTGGGGTTGCAAATCACCCAAAAAAACTTTTGGGCTTGTGTTTTGCCCAAAGGTGACCCCCAAATTTAAGGGGCGGGTATTAACTTTGCAGAAGAAAAACATTTTTGTGCAGCCAATCACTACTAAATTGTATGTATTTTACCACAAATTGGGCATTTTTTGAAATATGGGTTTTTGGGTTTTTCT
>JAODAL010017824.1:52500-76546 GCA_025379985.1 Phyllomedusa bahiana | reverse complement strand
GTTTTTTTTCCCAGCAGCAGAACAACGCTTTTTAAACCCCCTGGATGAAATTGCGAAAAGAATTAGCACCCAAAAACGACGAGATTTGTAGTGTTTACAATGGGTGTTTTTCTGCGTACTAACAAGAGTAAACTTGTAATTAACCTTCGCTTGTGAATTATGCTACAGGAAAAATGTCTTTTTTGGCGGTGAAATAAACATTTTCTTTTAGTCACCACAGCAGCAGAAAAACACTTAATTAACCCCTGGATGTAAATTGCGCAAAAGAATTGAGCAGCCAAAAACTACGAGCTTTGTAGCGTGTTACAATGGCGTGTTTTGTACGCTACACAACAAGAGTAAAATTTGTAATTAACCTTCGCTTGTGAATTATGCTACAGGAAAAATGTATTTTTTTGGCGGTGAAATAAACGTTTTCTTTTAGTCACCACAGCAGCAGAGCAACGCTTAATCAACCCCTGGATGTAAATTGCGCAAAAAAATTGAGCAGCCAAAAACTACGAGCTTTGTAGCGTGTTACAATGGTGTGTTTTCTACGCTACACAACAAGAGTAAAACTTGTAATTAACCTTCGCTTGTGAATTATGCTACAGGAAAATTGTCTTTTTTGGCAGTGAAATAAACGGTTTCTTTTAGTCACCACAGCAGCAGAACAACGCTTACTTAACCCCTGGATGTAAATTGCGCAAAAGAATTGAGCAGCCAAAATGAAGTGGTATTTGTATTGTAAAAACGCTGTTTCTTTAAATGAATACAACAGGAACAGGCTTAGATCACCCTTGGATATTCAATGTGCAGTGAGCAGATAGCATTAAAATGCATATGCAGCTGCACTGGACACACACTGGACTTCAGATCCAATACCCCACAAAATCAGAAATAGAACGTTAAGAGAAGCAGTCTCTGATACAAGATGAGACACCCCCCCAAAAATCGCTGTATAAAAATGAGTTCTTTAGTATCAGCTATCATAAGCAGCCGCGGCAGCACCTTCCCTAATCAGTACAGTGAGAGCGGTATGAGCTCCCAGCGTTACGCGCACCGGACTTATATAGTGCGGTGACGTCACAGAATCCCGCCGGTCTCTGATTGGCTTCATCTCTGCACATGTCATGCAGGCTATGGAGGAAAATGGATTGGCACCAGCAGAGATATGAAGTAAAATCCAAAGAAATTTATTCGGTTTCCATGTTAAAATAGCCACAAACAAGCCACATAGGTAGACAACGTGTGCAAACAAAGGCAAACAGTCAGAGGGGTGACCAGCCCACGCGTTTCGGGCTTGGCGTAGCCCTTAGTCTTAGCTGTAGAATGGGGATGCTAATACCCTCTTATAGTGTGCAAAACAATTGCAATACACATAATAATAATTCACAATTAACACCTGTGTAAACATACTCACGATCCATGCGCCTGCCCAGGGCAACACAACACAATCCGCTATATCGGAAGTCGGAAATGCCCAAAGAGAATGATGCGCTCCAAACAACGGAAATGATGCCACAGGAAATGCCGGTAAGCGTATTGCTCAGTCCCCAGGGCAACACGACGCGATCCGCTATACCGGAAGTCGAAAATGTCAAAAAGGAATGATGCGCTCCAAACAGCGGAAATGACGCCACAGAATGTGCTGGCAAGCGGATTGTGCGTTGCCATGGCTAGGCGCATAGTACACAAAGAAAAAGAATATGACTACAGGCATGTGTTGGTCCGCGGTAAGATTAAACAATGTCTTACTAATTAAAATAAAAAAAAAAATAAACAAAAAAAGGACTCATAAGCAAAGCCCACAGCACACAGTGCCTGTGTCTATTCACTAAACAGGTGAAAATAAAGAATAATATGTATTCAAAAGCAATTAAAAATAAGGGAAGTACAATTGAATTTTTGCAAAATATAATAAGTGAAAGAGTAAGCAAGGCTAAAGATGGGCCTAAAATTGAAACATAATGTCTCTGCGTACATTCAATCCTTTAGGACAGATACTATTGAGAGCCAGAATCCAAAATGTCTCCCTATCCCTTAGCACATACTCCCAATCTCCTCCCCGTATGGGTTTACGGACGTTTTCTATGGCCATAACTTTCAAGCCTTGTGTTTGGGACCCATGTTTTTCTATGAAATGTTGTGCTACATTAGATTTATTGCGTCTATTGATGTTAGAAATATCATTAAGATGTTCAAGAAACCGGGTTTTTAATCTCCTGATAGTACTGCCTACATAAATGAGGTTGCACAGGGTACATGTGAGAACATATACCACATGATGGGAATTGCAATTCATGTAACTTTTAATTTGATAAGAACGGGAAGAATCAAAATTACAAAAATCATGAGCAGAAGATGCAAATTTGCATGTTCTGCAGGGATGTGATCCATATTTAAAGAATCCTCTATGGCGCAACCAAGAAGGTTTGTTGGTAACAAGCAAACGATTAGGTGATAATAAGTCCCCAATTGTTTTAGATTTTCTTGCCACTATGCGACAGTCATTGAGTAGGATGGCATCCATAGTCTCATCCTCCTGCAACATGGGTAAGTATTTTAAAATAATTTGTTTAATTGTCGCAAAGTGGTGGCTATGGTCAAGTACCAACACCGCCTTGTCTTTATTGGAATTACCTTCTCTCTCTTGTCTACATACAGCTTTAGGGGCTAATAAATCCTCTCTAGTACGCTTGTCAACAATTTTGGAGGCCCTTTTGAGTGTCCAATCTGGGTAACCCCTCAATCTGAGTCTCTCACTAATGATGTTTTTCTCAGCAGTATACCCCGAGGGAAGGCTACAATTACGTTTAGCTCTAGTGTATTCGCCCACTGGTATAGCTTGTTTTGTGTGTTTCGTATGAAAGCTGTTATAATGTAGGGTTGTATTCCCACTGGTGTTTTTATGAAAGGTTTTAGAAAGCACAATATGTTGGGGTATACCAGTGAGCTCTAGATCCAAAAACGTTGTGGTGACTCCCTGGATCTGGTGGGTAAACCTAAGATTGAATAGATTGTTGTTAAGGTAATTAACAAATGAGAGTACGGCAGGCACATCACCCCTCCAAATGAGGAGGAGATCATCGATGTACCTGCCGTACCACTCAATGTCATCCAGAAACGGATTGGTTTCAGTAAACACATATTGCATTTCCCACCAGGAAACCACAAGGTTAGCGAGTGATGGAGAGTGCTTTGCGCTAATTGAGACACCTGTAACTTGGAGATACACCATATTGTTGTAGGAGAAATAATTATGATGCATCAAAAATTCCGTTATCATAAGAATAAATTGTATTAGATCTTCATCATACTCACTGTGCTTTTCCAAATGAAACTGTAAAGCCGACAGGGCTACCCCATGTGGTATGCTGGTGTACAGCGACTCTATGTCACACGTGACCAAACACATACTCTCCATCCATTTTTTGTGCTGTAAATTGGCCAGTACGTCCTTGGTATCTCTAAGGTAACCTGGCACCCGTTGTACCAAGGGCTGTAAAAAGGAGTCCAGCCATTGTGAGATCCATTCCAAGAGGGACCCAATCCCAGAGACAATGGGACGCATTGGGGGCAACTCCTTATTCTTGTGGATTTTTGGTAAGCCGTACAGTATGGGCATAACTGGATATTCCACAAACATGTACTCCAATTGTCTCTGGTTGAGAACCCCCAAGGCAACTCCCTCTTCTAGAAGACCCCTGACTTCAATTTTGAATCTTTCCGTAGGATCTTTGTCTAACTTGAAATATGTGGAGGAATCCTGTAACATGCATAGCATGGAAGCCTCGTAATTCCTGCGATCCATAACAACAACTGTTCCCCCCTTGTCAGCCATCCTAATCACAATGTTTTGATTATTCTGTAAATCATGCAATGCTTTCTTTTGAAGAAAATTGAGGTTAAGATGGCTAGACGTAGAGGGAACAGAATTCGCCAAGGTTCTAAGGTCCCGTTCAATAAAGAACTGGAACCGATCCATGGCAACCGTCCTAGAATTTATAGGATAAAATTCCCTACTAGTCATGGTAATCTGTTTAACACACGACTCATCTACTCTATCAATCCTACATGAATCTTTAGCTAGGTCTTCTAGATGTAACAGGGACATTTGTTCTTTGAACATAAGATTCCTAAATTTATTGACCAAAGTAGAATGTGTGGTTTCATGGGTAGTTGTTGTATCATCCCAAAAATGTCGGCGTAACGTGAGCAAACGTACAAAACGATTTATGTCCTTGAGAGTAGAAAAAAGATCGAAGTTTTCCTCTAAGCCAAAATTGAGTCCCAAGGTGAGTACTTGGATTTGTTCTTGCGAAAGTTCACTGGTTGACAGATTGAGAACATCTACTGTAGTAACTGTGGTGGTAGCTATTTGTTTTTTCTAGTTTTCCTTTTCTCTCTGTCTTTTGAATCTTCTTCCCCCTCTCCTGGTACGTTTTTTGCCGGTTTGGATTTATTTACGTTTCTGGTTTGTTTATAGTAGGATAGATTTTGTGGAGCAGTGCTTGTAGAGGCAATGGATTTATCAGATTCATGTTCTTCTCCGTCTTCATCATGTGACATGGAATCAAGGGAACTAAAACTGACTCTTTTTCTATTTGCATTTCTTCGCCAGCTTTTTTTCCCCTCATCTGTTTCAATTGGAGTTTGGGAAATCCGAATTCTCCTCCCCCTTTCATGACTTGATTTTTTATAGTCATTGGTATCAGCTAAATTTGTGTTTTTTTGCTACCCCAAAATTGCTTTTTCCCATTTTAGCATGTTACAGTTCGTTGCAAATCCGGGTCAAAGTAGTGAACTTTAAAAAACTTTGATATTGATAAATTTTTTTTATATCCTTGGGATTTTTCCAGTTTGGCATTTCAACTGGTGATTAGCCCATTGCTGCAAGGGCGGTACTTAATATTTGATTCCATTTGTGTACAAAGCCCCTCAAAATAGAGGTGGGGGATTTTTTTGAGTCTGAGCAGGGAGCTGCCTATTCTTTCTTTGTTTTTTACTGCATCGGGGCTACCCCTTCTTCCCCCCCAGAGTGCTTTGCCCCATTTAACGCCTTTGTGCTCGCAGCCTTTTTACAATCAAAAGCACACTCCGAAGTTCCCCGAATTCCCCAAACTTCGACTTGTTCAGACCAAAAGTTTTCCGGGAAATTCTAAATGAATCCCACTTCGTTAGAATAAATTCCCCCATTCTGTTTTTTATGTGGGAATAATTTTTGATATTTTACCTCCATGTATTCAAGATTTTTTTTCAATTTAAAACTTTGTGCTTTAAGTTATAAATAACTTATTTTTTCTATACAACCTTATTTTTTTGTGAAAATTTTTTAAAATTAAAGTGAACATTTTTTAAAAATTTGTAATTTTCAAAGCTCAAAAAATTTCTGCGTGCAAGAAGTTATTCCTTTCAAATAGTTTATAATAAATTACCATATGTCTACTGGGTAGGTTGGATAAAATTTTTAAATGCTTTTTTTTTTTTTAAAACATTATGGGGGGTTAGAAATTTATAGTCAATTTTTTCAATTTTTTAAAAAAATTTTTCACATGATTTTTTTGGGACCATTTTTTTTTTAGTGGTCCCGTTGTGGGATAAAATGACATCTAGATGCTAGCTTTATGCAGGGCAATAGATTACAGCGATACAAAAAAAATTTTTTACTGCTTTTACAAATAAAAAATACTTTTTGGGGGACATGTATGAACGGGGGCTAAAGGTATGTAAATGCGCAAAATTTGAACCTTTCTTTGAGGTCAACATACAGGGATTGAGTGCAATATACAAAAATCTAGCTCAGGGGACCCCTTAACTTGGGCTGCGTTCACCAAATGTTATGTGCCAAAGTTTGGTGTCAGAGAATTATAAAGGTGTCTAATTCTATGAATGTGGTGCAATACCCCATGAACGCTCCAAATATTTGGCACATTAAAAAGTGTTGTGCAGGAGCTTATCGCACCAAAGTTCAGAATGCGACTATTCATATATCTAAAGAACGGGTCTACTAAAGCTTTTTGAAAATAAAAATAAAAAACACTAGTATGATTGCAGTATTTTCTTCACCTTGACTTACAAGAAACGGATTTAAAAGCGATCAAAAAAGCCTTGTCCCCCCAAAAATTATACCAATAAAAATATAAACTTATCCCGCAAAAAACAAGCCCACACACAGCTCCGTACACAGAAAAATAAAAAAATTAAGGCTCTCAGACTATGGCAAGAAAGGTGAGGATCTTCTTAACAGGGGTACAGATAGCAAAACAAAGGTAAAAACCCTTCCCTGCACTATCCAAAGCGGAAAAAAACCTTTTGTTCTGGAGTTAGATTTAATAAATATACCTGTACCGACTTGCATACATATTCAACTTAACAACAAACCTACAGTCCCTATCCCGTTTGTAACCCGGGGACTGCCTGTGCTCCCTTTTTCTATATACCTCCCTGTATTTTGGAATACCTACCAGGAAGATTTATGACTCATGCTCAACGCAACACAACTAGTACTGGTAAAGTATATTTATGTATTTACACTATTGGCGAGTCTGTGTCTGAATACTCAGCATTTGTTTACATTATTGCTTAATTATAGCTTTTGGTCCACTGTATCTGGTTGATATTGCTGCTACGATTATATATATATTTAGTATATTACTAAGTAAAAGTTATGTTTTAGCTTTATTTAGTAGGCTAGTTTTTTATGTGAGTATTTGTTGGAATCTACTGGTACTTTAAACTATTCTTTCAGTGAGCCTTCAATATCATAGTTTTCTGTTAGTTTCCACCATAGTTTATGCATCAAGTATAGATTAGAAAACCTTTTAGAATGTTTCAAAAATGTCTTAGATTCTAATTTACTATATAGCTGGTGAAAAATATAGCTGTTATAATCTAAGGTTCATTTCTAGCCTCCCTTCCCCCTCCCGGGTTTCTCAAATATTTTAATTTAGGGCCCAAAAATTTATATACCCGGCGTTAAAATTTGACAAAATTCCCTTTTTTTTTCGCATTTTTTTTTTTTTTTTCCCCCCAAAGGGTTTTGGGTTAAAAATAACTTTAGTCTTAAAAATTATTTGCTAAAAAATTACTGCCCCAAACAAAAGCCCTAAAACATAAGATTAACATTTAAAAAAAAGGGACCCTTTTAGGAATTAAATTTTGGGTGAATAAGGAAGATTTAGAATTGGGGCTTTCCAAAAGGGTTTTTTTTCCCAAAAAATTTTGGGCACCCGCTTTTGGGAAAATGGTAATTTTATGCCACCCCATCAAAACTTATGTTGAACTTGGGAAGAAAGAATAAAGTTTTAAAATTTTCCCCCAAAATTCCCGCAAATTTAAGGATATATGTATACCTAAATACTTAGAAGGTTTCTTTGTTTCGATTTTGAAAGCCTTTTTAGGGCGGGTTTTGCCAAGCAGACTTGTAAAATAAAGGGGCGATTTTCTCATCCCGCAAAAGGAAATTTTTAACTCTCGGAAAACACCCCCCCCCAAAGGTGCACATAATTCATTCTATGTAAATGGGCAAAAGGGAAATTTTCTCAAGTGTCTTTGGGAAGGGTAAAAAGCTTAGTGTAACCCATCATATTTAAATTTTTTCGTTTCTCTCACATACTTTGAAACCTAAAGGGGACATTTACATTCAACTCGGGGAAAGATTTTTGGGATTTTAAATCCCCCATTTTAAAAACTATGATCTTTGTTGGGAAAACCCCTTTTTTAAATGGTTGATCCAGGGAGATTTTTTTATCAGTAAAAGGGTGGTAAATTTCTTGATCGTCTATTTGGAAAAAAACACCCCATAATTTGTCAAAACATTAAATTAAATTGCTTTAGGGGGCTATTTTTTTTCCTCTTTTTTAAAATTTTTCCCAATTTTTTGTGGGGGCCTTTAAATTTAGGGGGTTTAACCCAAGGGTTCAATTGAAAGGGGAGTAATAATAAGGGCGTTAAGGTCAAGTGGACATTTCCTTTTAGTTATAAATGCATTTTAAATGCTTGTAAAAATTTTGGAACTTTATATCAGAAAGCTACATAACTGATTCTGTACCATTGGAAATTTGTTTGGTCAATTTGGGGTATCCCATATAAAATTGAGTGTCGTATACTTTTAAAACTTTGTACTTTTGTAGGGCTTCAAATTCTTTTTTTTTCCCCCTTGCTACTAAATTTTTTGCTCAGCTATGAGGAATTTATGCAAAAAAAGATGGCCCCGGGGGACACCCTTTGTTTTTCCCCCCCAAGATGACATCAAATTTTTTGGAAACCCACATTTTTTTCCCAAAAAAAAGGGACTTACAGGAAACTCCCCAAACGAATACTTTTGTACAGTGGAAAAACCTAAATTGGTCAAAAGTGGACAGCGAAGATTCGGGGATTTTTTGGAAATTAAAAACCACCCTTTAAACCCCAACCCCCTTCCCTTTCCCTGTGTATATAATTATTTGTGGCATAATAAAACTCCGGGAAGTGCTGACTTCGGGGTGAGAGCAGAGCTGATTTTAAAAAGGGAAAAATTTTGGGTGAACGGCCCAACGGGGACCAGGGGAACCCCCCAAGCTTTTGGGAAAGACGGGGGAACTTAAGACCGGGGGTTTTTTCACCAGCCCCCGGGAAAAAGCGGGGGGACGGCCCCGGGGGGTTTTCCCCGGGTGCCCCCGGGAAGTTTGGCGTGGGGGTATCCCCGTTCTGAAATAAGGGGGTACTGGGGGCTTAACTTTTTCCCTTTTAAGGGAAGGAAGGCTACAAATTTTCTTAAAAACAAAAAACCCAAGGGTAATCGGCGGAAAAAAACCTTTTCTATTACGGCCAAAGGGAAGCGGGGGTTTAAAAATCCCCGAATTCCCCATTTTTTAAACTTTTAAAACTCAAAGACCCTTTCCCCCTTCAGGAGGGGGGAACAAATGATCAAGCCCAGGAGGCCGGGGAAAATCCGGGGGGGATCCACCCCCCCCGGGCCCGGAAAACCCCGGAAATTTTTCCCGGGGCCCCTCTCCCCCCGGGGTGGGGGCCCGCCGGACGAAACAACCCCCCCTTAGCCCTTTCCCCGGCAGGAAAAAAACCTGAAAGGTTAAAGGGCCCATGGGGTTTTAATTTTTGGGGGCCAATTTCCAGTGACCGGGGAAATTTACCCCTTAAAACCCTATGGTTTCCAAACCTGGTTTATTGGGAAATTTTGGGGCCCCGTTGGGAAAAAAAAAAAAGTGGGGGTTTTGCCCCGGAAAAAAGGTTTTGGGATTCAAAAAAATTTAAAAAATAGGATTGGGGGGGAAACCGGAAATTTTACCCAGGTTGAAAGGTTTGGGGGTTTATTTAAATGGAAAAAGGGGGCCCTTTTTTTTGGAAATTATAATTGGGCCTAGAAATTGTAGGACCCCTTTAAAATTTTATTTTTCCCGGGCCCTTATCAAACTGCGGGGCATCCTCTAACGGGGGTTTTAAAAAATTTTCCCAAATAAACCCCAAAAGGGAAAAGGGGGTTTTTCCCTGTTAGTTTGGGGGAAACTTTTGGGGGCATGGTTCGGGAGGAAAAAAGGGGGTTCCAGGGGTGGAAAAAAAAAAATTTTCGGCCCAAAAGAAGGTTTGGATCATTTCGGAAACCGTGAAAAATTTACCCCCAATTTGATTGACCTTAATCCCCCGGGGGGGGAAGCTTTTTCCTCGGACGGGGCAGAACTGTCGGCGGCAGGGGAGACGCGGGCGCCGGACGCAACACTTTGTATCTGTGTCATTCTTAGCACAGTGCACACATGCTATTTGAGATTCATTTCACGACCACGACAATGCAAGGTGCCATCGAGCCGTTTTACTGTGTCTGTAGTGGCTGAGGTGGCTACCTGCCAGTTCTGTAATAAGAGTACTGCCTAACATTCTTCCTTTAAGAAATCAGGATGCTATTCAAACTACCTTCACTATAACCATAGTGGCTATATCGAATTTTAACTCCTCATATTACATTCTATGTTGTAGCTGGGTTTAGAATGCCTGAATTACTGATTGCTTTGTAAAACTAAATTTAGCTCAGAAGACAAAACCTAACTTCTTCGAGGATATGGGATACTTAAATGATCAAGAACTCATGGATGTAACGGGAACTCCCCTGATCCACACTCCGGGTCTCTGGCACACCCGTACTTCCGGCCCCTCTGCTGTGTGTGGCGTAGCGTCACGGACAGTAAACTTAACTGTAGCAGCCAGTGTCAGGCAGCAGCAGCCAAGGCTAATAGGATCATGGGTTGTATTAAAAGGGGCATAGATGCACATGAAGGGAACATTATTCTCCCACTATACAAGTCACTGGTTAGACCACACATGGAATATTGTGTACAGTTTTGGGCACCAGTGCATAGGAAAGACATTGTAGAGCTTGAACAGGTGCAAAGGTGGGCAATAAAAATAATAAAAGGACTGGGTGGACTGCAATACCCAGAAAGATTAGCAAGGTTAGGGTTATTTAGTTTAGAGAAAAGACGGCTGTTTTGTTTAAATATATTAAGGGCCAATATAGAGATCTCGCTAGATATTTATTTATACCCAGGACTGTATCTAGAACAAGGGGGCATCCTCTACGGCTTGAGGAAAGAAAGGTTCTACATAAACATAGAAAGGGATTCTTTACTGTTAGAGTGGTGAGACTGTGGAACACTGTGTCAGAGGAAATTGTCATGGTGAATTCACTTACAGAGTTCAAGAAGGGCTTGGATGCATTTCTGGAGCGTGATAATATAACAAGTTATAGTGACTAGGATTCTGGAGAAGGGTCTGGATATATTTCTAGATGTAATATAACAAGTTTTAGTGACCAGGATTCTGGAGAAGGGTCTGGATACATTTCTAGATTTAATAATATAAAAAGTTTTAGTGACCAGGATTCTGGAGAAGGGTCTTGATACATTTCTAGATGTAATATAACAAGTTATAGCGACTAGGATTCTGGAGAGGGGTCGTAGATCCAGGGATTTATTCTGATTGCCAGATTGGAGTCAGGAAGGAATTTTTTCCCTAGCATGAGGACAATTGGCTTCTACCTCATGGGGGTTTTTGCCTTCCTCTGGATCAACACTTTAACACTTTAGCAACACTTTTGCAAAATGGGCTGAAATGGATGGACGTATGTCTTTTTTTGGCCTGACAAACTATGAAACTATAAAAACTATGTGGCGGAGGCGCACTTGCAGCTGTGATACCCCCTCCCTGTACTCCACTCTCCTTGATCCTTGCACTGTCTCTGCTGGCCGGTGCACGCGATCCCGCTCCCTAGAGTGTGCGCACATTGGCTGTGTGAAATTTAAAGGGCCAGCACACCGGTAATTGCTGGGTGCTGGCCCTTTATTACCCAGGCTTCCCCTAACCTCCCTGCTGGTTCTTCAGTGCCTATTACCTAAGTGAAAGCATTAACTGTATTCCTGACTCATTGTGTATTTGACCTTATTGCTACCATCCATTGACCATGAGTTTTTCTACCTGCCCTGACCGTCCTGCCTGTCCCGCCTACTCAGCGATTCTTTAGTGGGTTACACCTCTGCTGCCATAACAGCCAGTCGTGCTGGGGCTAGCATTCCCTAGTGCTCCTTACACCATCCCTTGCGGCCGTGGATCCCGCATAGGTGTCGGACCTCCAAGACATCTCCAGGATACTCAGCCAGCAGTCTCAATAGATTGCCAAACAGGTGCAACATCTGACTGCTATTATGCAGAAACTTCTTGCACCCCTAAGAAGTTTTCACCTACAGCTACCTCAGCATCTGCGGCTCCAGTAATTACTTTTGGTCCCAAGCTGTGACTTTCGATGCCAACAAAATTTGATGGGGGTCTTAAATCCTACAGGGGGTTCATTACACAGTCTACCAAGCACGTGGAATTTATGGCCAATCAGTTCCCTACTGAATGGTCCAAAGTAACTTTTGTGGTCAGTCTTCTCTCCAGGAAAGCCGTGGCATGGGCCACTACCATCTGGTACATGGACGATCCAGTCACGCCCAATAGCATGCATGCAGAACTGGCCAAGTTCTATAGTGTCTTCAAGGAACCTGCACGGGTGTCTTCTGCCAAAACTGCACTGCTGAATCTGTGTCAAGCGGACTCCACTGTTGGTGAATACGCCATCCAGTTCCATACTCTGGCCACTGAACTGTCCTGGAATGACGCAGCCACATTCAAGAGTGTCTTTCCAATCGAGTTAAAAACATGCTGGCCGGTCGGGAACTTCCATCTTCTCTGAGTGACCTAATTGGAGTTTGCTTTGCTGATAGACAACAGGAGCTTCGTCAAGAACATGAACCGATCCAATCGCTTTGTGTTGTTCCGGTGTTGCAAAGGCCTTCACTGCCTCCTTCGCTGCCTCCTGCTGAAGAGTCCATGCAAGTGGACAGAGCCCACCTGACTCAACAAGAACGTGGGAAGAATCTGTGCCTCTGTTGTGCCAGTCGCAGGAATTACCCGCAACATCAGAGCAACACGCGCATCCAGGTTACATGGGAGAGGTGTCCTTAGGTGTGAATAATCCAAGCGGATCCAAATTTCTAACAGTTTAGGAATCTTGTTTCAAGTTTCTGCTTTTTTGGACTCAGGATCAGCCGGGAATTTCCTGAATGCTATCCTGGTGAATAAGTATCACCTCCCGGTGGTATACACTTCTGATCATCTCCTCCATTAGTGTGGAGTTCCTAAGTGACTCGATTCAGTACCGTACCCTTCAGGTGAGGGCATTACACAAGGAGAAGATTGTGTTCTATGTGTTACCCCATACTTCCTCAGCAATTCTCCTGGGACTTCCGTGGCTGCAGCGCCATGCCCCTTTGCTTAACTGGAACATGGGCGAAGTCACACACGCTGTGGTCAAGACTGCCAGTCTCATTGCCTAGTGGCACCTCACCTGGTGTCATCCACTTCTCCACTAACGCCTTTCAAGCCTCTCCTGGGTTTGATTGCTCAATATCAGGCTTTTGCATATGTCTTCTCTGAGACCCTTCTGCCTCATCGTCCATATGATTGCTTTATAGACCTACTGCCCGGTACTAGCCCTCCTCGGTGGAGGCTCTTCCCATTGTCTGTGCCAGAGACTCAGGCCATGTCAGCCTATATACAAGAAAACCTCGAGATGGGGTTTATACTCAAGTCTTCTTCTCCTGCCGGTGCCAGGTTCCTCTTTGTAGAAAAGAAAGACTGTTTGCTATGTCCTTGCATAGATTATCAAGGTCTCAACAAAATAACCGTGAGAAACCCCTTTTCCACTAATCACATAGCTCTTTGACTGCCTAAATGGAGCCAGAATTTTTCTAAACTGGACTTGATGAGGCATATAATCTTGCGAGAATCCATGAAGGTGACCACCTTCAATACCGGGAAATGGCATTTCGAGTACCGGGTAATGCTGTCTGGTCTGTGTAATAACCTGGTTGTCTTCCAAGAATTCTTAACCCCTTAACGACCGCCCACTGACTTTTGGCGTCAGCTGGTGCGGGTCGTTCGTTTTGGCGTCGCTGTAGACTCCGGGGTTTGCGGCACCCAGCGCCGCAGCAGCGCTGGGATCGGGGCTGTACTACACAGCCCTGATCCCAGAGCATCTCCTACGAGCATCGGGGAGCGGAGGGAACCTCCGCTCCCGGTGCTTTAACCCTTTGATTGCGGCGGTGCGTTACCGCAGCGCAGTCAAAGGGTTCCCCTGCTCTGTCGGGTGATCGGAACCTCCCGGTCACCCGACAGAGCTTGGGGAACTGCTGCACAGTCAGCCCTAGGGACCTAGAGTGGCCCCAGAGCTTTCTGTGTAACAAGCCATTGATCAGGCCAGCCTGTGTGCTGTCCTGAACACTGCCTGTGTCAGATTGACACAGATTATACTGTATTAGCATATATGAATATGCTAATACATTACTAAGTGTAAAAAAAAAAACAATTAAAAAAATGTAAAACAGTTCTCCCTTCAGGGGATTTAAAAAAAAAAGTTAAAAAAAACACATAAAAGTGTAATTCTGCAATTATTTGTAAGTGAATTTAAACTGTTCCCCCATAAAGTACAACTTGTCTCGAATAAAAAGAGTCCTCATCCAACTGCGTCATTGAAAAAATAAAAAAGTTACAACTGTTGAAACGAAAGGAGGCAAAAACTAAAAAAACTTTCTAGTCATTAACTACTTTTCAGGCCTGGGAATTAAGGGGTTAAACAAAATTTTCAGAGATCTCCTGTGTTCTTGTGTCGTTATGTAGCTGGATGACATCTTGTTTTTCTCGCCTGACCCAGAATCCCATCATACTCATTGTACTCAAATCATTGTTTCTATACTAAGCTGGAGAAGTGCATCTTTCATAAGACCACCCTTCCCTTCCTCAGGTACATCATCTCGGACAGAGGTCTGCAAATGAACCCTGCTAAGTTGTCCGCTGTCTTGCAGTGGCCTTGACCAGTCGGCCTCCAGGCCATACAGCACTTCTTGGGTTTTGCCAATCACTACCACCAATTCATCCCACATTTCTCTACCGTGCTGGCACTGATTGTCAGGCTCACCAAACTTATGCACCCCCTGCACTCAGGAAAAGGCTTCTAAAATGGGGGAATTACTCTCTGGTGACCGGGCAACATCTTTACTGTAAAATTATTAGATCTTAACTATGAAGACAATAAAGGGAGACTATACTTTCTTGTGGTCAGGCTGGAAGAAAGGTCCTAGGAGCCAGAAGCCAATATCCCAGACTGAGAGCTTCTACAAAAATTTCTCCAGGCAAGAAAGAGTGGGAGGTCAAGGGTAGAGGGGGGGGGGAGTACTGTAATCCCGCATGTCGGGGCACGGGCACAATTGCAACTCTGATACCCACACCTTGTACTTACCTCTCCTCCCTGCATTATCTCTGCTGGCAGATGCATGTGTTCCCACTCTCTAGGGCATGTGTGTGCAGGCTCTGTGAAATTTAAAGGGCCAGCACGCCGGTAATTGACAGGCGATGACCCTATACTACACAGCCTTCCCCTGACTTCCTTGCCTGATCTTCAGTGCCTATTGCCTAAGTGAAAGCATTTTCTGTATTCCTGACTTAACGTGTATCTGACATTTTTGCTACCGTCCCTTGACCATGATTCTTACCGCCTGCCCTGAACTTCCTGCCTGTCCCCGAGTACGAGACAGCTGAGCAATTCTGTACCACGTTACACCTCGGCCGCCACCACAGGCAAGTTGTGCCAGTGGTAGCAACCTGGGGGTTGTCTGCCATAGAAAGCCCATCCTGCCTTGTGGCGGGCTCTGGTGAAAATCAACGGCCCTTAGACTCTACTCCCTGGTGTGGCTTACACCATTGCTTACGGTGGCTCAGTGGATTCACTATCTGCAGTCCTTACAGCAGACACCTTCTGGAGCAAATAGATTTACATTCCCAGGAAGGGCCAACCTGTACTTTCAAATTTCTTTTAAAGAGTAGCTGACATTTGTGTAAACATGAGGAATAGCAATTTTTTTGGTATATATATCGTAGGCAGCACACCATTGCGGATATGACTTCCCCTAGGTATAATAAGAAGAGACAGGTTAACATGCAGTAATTGAACTAATCACTTACATGTTGCCCTATAAAGCCTTGCTGAAAGCACCGCACACCAGTATTTTAAGTAGCAATGAAGGAAATAACTTTGGATGGTAAAGCTGTGCTACCTACGGACTCCAGGAAATGAAAATGTCGACAAGCAAATTTCTACTTTCCTGATTTCCTGAAGGCAATACACCATTGTGACTTAAAAAGCAGTCTTAAGAGGGTGGGGCCTCTGAAGCTTTTCTGAGTATTGATTTGCCAAAGTTGAACATTCTGTAGAGAGGACGTCCAATCTGTAATGTTTTACAAACGATGATGGTGTAGATCATGTTGCGGCCTTACAAATTTAATCTAAAGGCACTTGCCCAAGTTCCGCACAGGAGCTCATAAACGATGAGGTGAATCTTGACCCAGAATACTGTAACATTCTTTTATGGCCTCTTTAATACAGAGAAACTGGGAGAACAATCTCTTGGTTAATGTTAGATATTGAAGTTACTTTTGGAAGAAAATCTGACAGTGCACAGAATGAGACAATTCTCTTGCTCTCTCAGATACAGTTCTCTACAGGAGAGAGCTTGTAGTTCCCCTAACCTTTTTGATGAAGTAATGGCCACTAAGAAGAGTGTTTTCATTGAAACACTTTTGAGACTAGACTCCAGCATGGGCTCAAATGGTGGACCTGTTAAAGCCTTCAGAACAAGTGATAAGTCCCATGATGGTATGGGATTATGCACCATCGGTTTAAGATTTCTGATTGCTTTGAAGAATCTTCTGATTAAAGATTGGTTTGAGAATCTTTATTCCAGCTGAGCATTAATTTATGTGAAATGGACCTTCAATGGACCTTCAGGAGCTCTGCAGACTGTATATCAATACCATACAGTGACCATGTAGCAGTAGATGCAAGTATACAAGGGAGCTCTGTAGACTGTATATTAACTCCACACAGTGACCATATAGTGGTAGTTACCATTGTACACTGGCTCCCTACAGACTGTATATTACCACCATACGGTGACCATATAGTGGTAGATACCAGTGTACACAAGCTCTGTGACTACTGTGCAGTTGCATCTAGGGACTCTTATAAGACATCTTCTGTGACATTCTACTGGAATTTTTCTTCTCTATCCTGTCCAGACCTCTTTGTTGTTTTCTCGCAGCCACGACTTGTACTTGCAAAATTTAACACATAAACATCTTAATATTCTATTTTTTTTCAACACTTCCCTACCGGTGGCCACCTCTGTACAGACTATACACGGGGTGATAGGTGGGGAGGTTATGGGTTTATAGGTGCAGGTGGAAAGATTATGAGGTGATAGGTGGAGGTTAGGGGATGAGGAGGTAATAGGTAGAGAGGTTATGAGGTGATAGGTGAAGATGGTGGAGGTGATAGGTGGAGGTTGTATTTTGTGTTGGCACTAGGATGCATAACACATTGGTGGGAAAGGGTTGAGAGAGAGGAGAACAGAGTAACCCCCCCCCCCCCCACCACCACCACCAGAGATTTTGCTGTGGCTGTGGTCTGTATCCCCCAGAATCATATTGTGCAGGTTGAACTCTGTACCCGGCACCCCCAGAAGATCAGCCGGAGGCATGATCTTCAGAGGATGCAGGGGGTGAAGTTTAGTACTGTTATTTTTATTGTTTTTATATTTATACAGGTTTCCCCTTTGGACTCTTTGGAACAGCATTGGATTGATTTCTTTAATAAAATGTTGAAAAAGGGCTGTTGTTGGGGAGTGTTTATTTAAATAAAATATTTGTGTCTGTTTTTTTTCCCCCATTAAGTTTCAGTGCTAGTAATGGAGGTGTCCGACAGGCGCCTCTCTGTTACTATCACTCGGGTTTGGTGTCAGCCAGCTGTGGTTTTTGTCACCCCAATGGCGTTGGACAACTATAGCCCTGTCGGGTGTTCACAATTTAGCACAGTACTAACCCTACCAGGGTACTCGAAGAAAGAGCTGGGTGAGTAACCGTCTGTTCTGATGAAGCGGACCCTCTTATGGTGACAATTGGTTTCCATCCACTTCTGGGAGTGTTCAATCCCTGTAATCATTTACAGTGTTTTGTTTAGATTCTCAAATCTAATAAAATACATTATGAAAAAAAGAAAAGCCGATTTGAAGTTTTTTTGTGAATCCCCCCCCCCCCCATTTTCATAACTAGCCAAGGTAAAACCGACAGATGTAGCCTGATACTATCAGAATGGATACTGGTCCCTACCCATTCTAAAAATCCCCGCCTGCAGCAGCCCCACAAGTGCCCCATCACATTAGAGGATCTGCTTCTGATGGTTACCCTGGTGCATTGGGTACTGGGGTAATAGTGACACAGGGTTAGTGTAAGCCTTGGAATGACAAAAGCCACCACTGGCTGACACCAAGCCCAAGCGATAGTAATGGAGAGGCGTCTGTCAGATGCCTCTATTACTATAACTGCATTATAAGCGGAAAAAAACAGACACAAATTGCACAAAAAAACTTTTATTTAAATAAACAATCCCCAACAACAATCCTCTTTCACTATTTTATTAAAAAAAATAGATCCAAGGTTAATCCGATGTAGTCCACCGAATCAGAAGTTGTCCAAAAGGGAACCTGTAAATAAACAAACATTACACAAATAAGCATAGGCTGGATAGTCTATCCTGCATGCAGGAAAGCTGGGTGATTACCTAATCCCCCACTTGTGGCATCCAGTCTTCCTATGATAAGGAAAGCTGGATGCCACTTGTGAGGGTAGGGGCAATAGTCCATCCAGTGTTCAAGAAAGTTGGGTGATGTTCCATCCCCTACTGGTGGCACAGTTTTCCTATCTTAGAAAAGCTGGGTGGCAGTTATGGAGGATTGGCAGCACCCAGCTTTTCTAAGATACGAAAACTGTGTGCCCATTACTCCCCCACCACCTATACCCCCCACTCTCTACTGTCCCAACCCCACTCTGACCCCCCTTTCACCTCCTACTCTAAACAGTAGTGACTATGTCACCCGATATGCGGATTCTGTAGCACTGTCTTTCATACAAGCAGATAGCAAGTCCCTACCATCCTCAGACTAACGGGTTCAATGGAACAATAAGGCAAATGCTTAGATGCTTGTAGAGACCCAAGGAAGGGACTGCGAACCTTACCTTCTACATCTTTTGTTTGCTTACAGAAAGGTACCCCAAGCCTCCACAGGGTTCTCCCTATTTGAACTTCTTTATGGAAGAAGTGTAAGGTGACCCCTTGATTTGATTAAGGAGTCTTGGGAGGGTAAACTGGAGGCCCCAGAAGTATCTATCATAGAATGTGTGAAAAAGCTCAGAGGAAAAATACAGGGGTTTAGCAGTGAGGTGCATGACAACATGATTCAGGTTCAGAGTATTCAGGGTATTGGTTCCTATGCTGCAGAATAAGTTACAGGCTGCATGGGAAAGCCCCTACACTGTACACAAATGTTTGAATGAAGTGAAATACCACATGCAATATACGTGGATGATAAATGTCAAAAGGTTTTTCTGTCAATATGATTAGAGTCCATTACAAGAAAGAGCCATGTGTCCTGCCTTTCCGCAGTATGCCTGAGAAAGGGGAGAGACCTAAGCACAGGACACAGACACTTGAAGCTGCACAATTTAACCCTCAGCTAGCCAACAACCAGAGGTCTTAGCTACTCAAAGTGTTAACAGTGTCCAGGAAAGCCTGGAAAGACTCAGTTGGACACTGGCACTCACTCTCCTATTAGGCAGCCTGCATACCGAGTTTCTGCAGAAGCAAAAGGTAATATGATGGGATAAAAAGAAGAAATGTTGGCCTTGGGCATAATACAAAAATCTCAGAATGGGGGGGCGCGGCCGGGTACGGACCGAGAGGGACGCGTAGTAGAGAGGCTCTCTGACCAGATCGCAGATAAAAGAGGAATTCGTTTTACTTTCTGGCAGACAGCTAATAAAAATACTGCAATCAGTGCTGAGAATCGGAGGGTGGATTGAGGCTGTCTGCGCCTGCCTTCATTTAGATAAAGACCTTTGAAGCGGACGTAAAGGGTCAGTCGGCTGCTGCACCAGACGCCGAAAGAAGAGAGAAGCGGGATCACGGCCGTTGGAGCAGAGCTGAGGAGTTACGAGGAGAATTACAGCGGACTTACCTACACAGACGGAGGAGCGGGGACTCCTAGAGCACGAGACATCTCGGACACTGCCCCTGTCGGGACAAGAGCGCTGATTCGCGTGGGGAGCGGAGAACGGAGACCTAACCGGACATCGCGGTGGGGACCGTGAGTAAATAATCTGGCTTGGGGGAGGACGGGAGAGCCCCAGAGGAGACACAAAAACACAGTGGGGCCCAAAGCGATCAAGCCAATACTCGTTGCGCCCTTCTTACAGTCCTTAAAGAGGCAAATCCGCATTACAGGCATCGCTTCCTGCGGCTCAGCGCGGGAAAATCCCGCCCATCTTGCGATTCACTGCTGGGAGGACCTGCTCGGGGCTGCAGGACAACAGGGCAGCCACAGATTCTATAGCCTAAAGCCCGGGACAATCTAAACACGTTCCTGATCATACAGGGGAAGCCTCCATAGATTCTTTATCCCCAATTACAGCCTCAGTAAGGCCTTTGAGCAGTGCCATACCATCTACAGACAGGCGCCCCAAGCCAAACTTACCTTTCAGGGACTGGAACAACCCCTGAAACAAGTGGATTCCCAGATTATTACACTGCTGGATGAGCTCCTACACCAATTTCAGCAGAACATTAACTATCCGACCCAAGTTTTTAACAACTTTCTCTATAAGCGCGAGGAGAATAATACACAGCCTAGCACAGAACCACGGGTACACAAAAAAAGGCTGCATGGTCCGTCACAACCCACTTAGGGGCATCTCCATCCATTGCCGCGGGGATACAACGCCTGGCCCTAAGAAATAAGGCACTGAGGCACTACCATCTGCTTCGCATTGGGCAGACCCTCCAGTGTGAAACGGGGAGATTCTAATCCCCTTTCTCACGCTCTCAACACTCCCAAGAGGTCATGTGCGCTGTCGTCAGTATCCCTAGCACAAGATACACATATCTGAACCACTAAGCAACGTCAACTACCACAGACTTGAGAGAATACCTGAATCATTCCAACTAGATCTGAACTCCAAAGCACTAGTTGAAGACCTTAAAAATTCATGGCGATCTGAGGTGCTCACTGTGTTACGGCCAAGATTTCAAAGCATAATTGCCACCAGGTGGAAGAGCTAGAAGTACATCAGGATGGACATCAGAAGATATCATCTCCCCAGATGCATTCCTTCGTGGACCACTCCAGGCCTCAGTTGTTACAGGATACCTCAGACCATCTAGAAGACTAGATAACAGAGGTCGCCAGCCATTAAATTAGAGTTGAGAGGGTTACCAGAAGCTAAAGGTACCAGAAGATCTACATTCACAACTCAGGCCCATCTTTCAATTCCTGCTTGAGGAAGTCCCCCCTTGCATCAGATAAAGATGGACAGAGCACATCGAGCATTGAAAACAAAGACAAATTCGGTAATCCCGAGAGATGTCATATAGTGTTGAGCGATTACGTTGGCTATCACATCGGGCGATAGTCGATAGTCGGCCACCATCGATAAGGTTTTCCGATAGTCGATAGTCGATCATCTCCGATGACCATTAAAGCCACAGAAAAAAAGTCACACACCATTCACTATCCCTGTCTTGTACCACAGCATGACCCTTAAACCTGCATCCACCCACCAAATTATAAAAAAAAGTTCCAGATGGCAGTTTTATTTGAACAATAATTTTACTTGAACCTGGACATTGTATAATCCCTGTCCTGGAACGCTGCATGACCCTAAAAAACCTGCATGACCACAGAATTAAAAAGTGCCGGAAGAAAGTGTCTTTGAAACCACCATTTTAGTTGAACTGGACATTGACAAACCCTGTCCTGGACCGCAGGCATGTCCCTTAAACCTGTCTGACACAGATTAATAAAGTGGCAAGAAAAGGAGTCTTTCAACCACCTTTTAGTTTCACTGGACATTGACTAGAACTGTCCTGGACCGCAGTATGACTCATTAACTGTCTGGACCCCCAGATTAAAAATGTGGAAAAAAGGATCTTTCAACCACCATTTTAGTTGAGAAACTGGGACATTGACAAACCTGTCCTGGATCGCAGCATGGACCCTTAAAGCCTGTCTGACCCACAGCATTAAAAGTGCAGGAAAAAAGGAGTCTTTCAACCACCATTTTAGTTGAACTGGACATTGGGACTTATACCTGTCCTGGACCGCAGTATGACATTAATCCTGTATGACCCCAGAATTAAAAAGTACCGGAAAAAAGAGTCTTTCAACACCATTTTAGTTGAACTGGACATTGATATACCCTGTCCTGGACCGCTGTATGACCATTAAACTCGGTCTGACCCCCAGATTTAAAAAGTACCGGAAATAGGAGTTTTCAACCAACCTTTTCGTTGAAGTGGAACCATTGACTATACTGGTCATGGACAGCAGTATGACATTAAAACTGGTATGACCCCCAGATTAAAAAGTAGCCGGAAAGAAAGAAAAAAAGGGGTCTTTCAACCACCATTGAGTTGAAGCTGACATTGACTATACCTGTCCTGGGCCCACAGCATGACCAGGGCGGAGTTACAGTGGGTGCGGTGAGTTTGAGTGCCCAGTCTGGCGTAGTCATCTATTAACACGCGGTTAAAAGGCCCTGGGATGACGCAGCAACGAAAAACTGTCGTGCTGAAGCAGAGTGCGAAGCGGAAGTGTGAGAACTCAGCCTTTCCTCAGTACACTGTCAAGACCTGGTAGCGCTTGCCTCCTGTATGAGTGCGGTCCAATAGAGCTTCACTTGGGAAATACGGTGAGTTACGCTCCTGTTACTCCCAGTGCCCTTTTTTTGGCATTCTTTTTTCATTTTACTCAAGTGTGGTGGAGGAGGATAATGGTCTCATGTACTTTGTTCTCTGTTCCTGTGCTCCATACTCCATGTCCTCTGAATAAACCTAACTCTGGTCAGTTTTTCCTTGTACCTCCCTTCGTACTATTCAGAGGAATTTTTTTTTAACCCTATTTTGTACATGCAAGTTTTTTAGAACTTTTTAATTCTAGTATATAACACATTTTTTAAAATAGGATTGGAATCCCACCATGTCTTTGTTTCTCTTTTTTTTTAATTATATTAAATGGGTTGTCTCCAATTCAGGGATTGATAGCTATGTTAAGATCTTGCAAAAAAACAAGTCATTTTGCAATATGTGTCATTAACAGTGTCCTTACCTATTCCTGTTTCTGACAGCACCATCACCCTTGTGCCACTCTTGACAATGGTGAAGAACAATGTCTGCTTAAGTAAGAAAAACATTTTTTTTATAATAGGACACTGTTGAGTTATAGCTGCTTGTCACGCAAAATGCCCCCAAAAATTCAAAACTTGACCATGAGCCACTTGGACAATTGTGAAAAACAAATGTCTGTTAGAAAACAAACTATTTTATTATAATAGGGTCCTGTAGTATAGCGGCATGTAACAGCAATAATGGCTTCTCCAAAAATTCAAAGCATGACCCTGAGCCACTTTGGACCATTTGTAAGAACAAAATGTCTGTTAGAAACAACAATTTTTTTTATAATAGGACTGTAGTATAGCTGCATTGTCACTGCAAAAATGCCCCCAAAATTAAAAACATGACCCATGAGCCACTTTTGACCAATTGTGAGAACAAATGTCTAATAGAAACAACTTTTTTGAAGTAGGACCTGTAGTATTGCTGCATTTCAAAGCAGCATGACCCAAAAAATGACTTCTCAGCCACTGTTAAAAATTGTGAGAGAGAATGCCACTTAGAAGGCCACATTTATGTTCCAAATGGACCATGGATTATAGCTTTTCCTCACAGTCAACTGACCCCAAAAATTATAAATATGACTTCTCCGCACTGTTAAAAATTGTGTGAGGAAAAATGCCACTTTAAAGCCAATTTCTGTTCCGAAAGAAAGGACCATATTTATTGCTGTATTCTCACAGCAACATGACCCAAAAAATTATAAATATGGACTTCTCAGCCATCTGTTAAAAATTGGAGGCATAATGACCCAAAACCATTGACAATGCGGAAAAATTCTAAAGATGAAGTGTGTAAATGGAATAATCTCCTCGCAAATTCCGTCCCATTTCTCACTGTGGAATCGACTCAATCTCTCATTACTGCTCGTTATTTCTTTCTCGTCTTGCTACTGAAACTCCGTGCTATTCGGTTCCCTCTCTGCAAACTTCCCCTCTCCAATCGTCCAGGACTTGCAGCAGCCCAGGTTGTCTGTCTTCCAAGCCGACTATACTGATTGCCTCTTTACCCTGTTGTCAGTCACTGCACTGGTTGCCCATCCAAGTTCAGGATACAGTTATAGTAAATCAGCACTTCACCCTTAAAGCTCTCACAGCGCTGCTCCTCCCTACATTCTCCTAGTCTTGGGGGGTTTTTTTTTTTTTTCCCCCTTTTTTTTCCCCGGGGTTTTGCCCCCCAAAAGGGTTTAAAAAAATTTTAAAA